>BQNB010115432.1:0-21560 GCA_026074375.1 Tanacetum coccineum
TTTTTCAAACAGTAGTTCAGAACTGACTAGTTTCCGTAAATCGGTCATATCTCACTCATCTGGAGGAGATATGGCTCTAGCCAACTCGACACATGTACCTTGAAATTATTTCTACACCCATCAAAAAATCTGGACCTTCTTAGGCCAAAAGTTTGCTGGAATTAACCATTTATACTGCTGGTCTGCAGCAGTCCCAAGTTTTCCTTCCAAACACTAATTTTGACGTATTTTCCAAACCGTAATAGCTATTAAAGTGAATCCACTTTGAGAAGTTAGATTAAGATGTATACTACTGATATTAGCTTTCCTATCCTACATTTTAGAGTATTAACCTGGAGTTTAACTCGTTTTCCAAACGGTGTTCCAGATTTGACTAGCAATCGTAAAATGGCCATAACTCCCTCATCCGGAGGAGTTGATAACCCATCCAATTCGCCACATGAAGCTTAAGACTATATCTATCCAACCATGTAATTTATTCATAGGCTCCAGGCCAAAAATTATTAGGAATATCCATGTTTTGCTACTGGTCTAAAAACAGTCCCTAAAACTACCTAGAAATCCCATCAAAACTTATCCAAATCACCAATTATTCACTTGCAATGCCATATAAACCTCTTACACATATCTCATACATCAAAAACTCCATGTTTATAACCAAATTAAAATCAAAACCAATCAAGACAATGCATGTGCACAAAATATGAAGATCAAGCACATGCATTAGTATAGAAATTAATCAATTGAAAAGGGTTAATTAAGAGACTTACAAATACAATAAGATAACAAGATGATCAACAATATCAAACCCCTTTGGGTTTTGATTTTGGCCGAACCCACAAGAAACAAAGGAGAGACCCAAAACCTTGATTTATTATTCCAAATCTTGCAAAGACAACTCTATTCAAACCCTAGATGCTTCCATTTATCTTCAATTATATCAAAAACCCTTAAGATCAAAAAAACCAAGAAAATCATAAATCTTGAAAATCAATCATGCATGGTGGTTTATTCTTGTGAATAGGATTGATTAGGGTTAATATAGTAATGATTTGGAGTAGATGAGATAGTTAAGGTGGATTTTTAGTGGTGATGGTGGTTGGTTTTGGGGGCTGTTCGTCGAGCAGGAGAGGGAAGAGAGAAGCCAGGCAATTTTATTTTTTTATAATGTTTACTATGTGTGTGTGTTTGTTCGGTTATATAGAAAGGAAGAAAAACAATGGGCCAAGTTAAGTTATTAATGGATATGGGTTTATAGTTTACAAAAATAAAAATTATAAGTATGTGTGTTTTTATAAAAGGGATTTAATTGATATAAGGCTATATATATGGATCAAGATATATAATTACTTCCATACTTAGTAAAAAAAAGAAATTTGAGGAGTGTTTGGTTTTTGGTTTTGATGGAGCCTAAAACAATTATGAAGGGTGTTTGGTTCATATATGTATATATTTATTTATAAATTATATTTTTATTTTTATTTTTCTAAAACATTTGTACCAAAATATTTGTTTTAAAACACTTAGTTAAAATATTAAAATTTGTAAAAACACTATTTTGACGCGGTTTCGGCCAAACGCAGATAAAAGTCGAAAAGTATTAAAATGAAAAATAAATAAGCTCTCAAAAATAAATACGCTCTCTAACGAAGCTAAAAATTAATTAGAAATATGATTTCCTCAAACGTTAATACGGAAAAATATTTCACGGCACGATGCGTGACAAGCTAAAAAAACGACGATTACGTCAAAAATGGCTAAAATAAAAATAATAACTTCCATTAAAATTAGAAATAAATTTATAGTACGGTATAAAAATTGATCCTAAATTCGGTTGTATAAAAAAAGGTTTCAATCAAAGCTAACAATGTCCGAATATTCCTAACCTAAACACCTTAGCATGTTAGCCTTTTAATTACTTCGTCTAGGTCAAGAATTATTTGAACACCACTGAATTAAACATTTATTAGAAGACTCTTTACTATAAATGATTGATAAGGTACTTAAATGTAAACAAGAACAATGAACTACAATCAAAATTAAAATGCCAAAATCAAAAAATTAAGAAAAAATATTCGTCAAATGGGCGGCCCCCTTAATTCTTAACGGGCCGTCCCCTTAAGATTAAAGGGGCCGACCACATATTTAAGGGGACCGGCCATATGACAGTAAGTGAAAAATTTTTTCTTAAATTTGAGTCTAGGATTCTATTTTGCAAAAAAAAAATCAAAGATTGGAAACTTTTCAAAAGAATAATCTATATACAAGATTACGTAACCTCGGTTTTGCCAAGGTTTAATTTTTTTTTCCACTTAATATATGTATATGTATGTCCCAATACACTTTATCAAATCCTTCTCATGACTAGGAGTACATGAAAAATCTATTTTCATACATTGTTGATATATGCTAAAAATATTTTTCAAATCATGCATAATGATCTCGCACTTGTTGTCAAAATATATAATCTAATATAAATTTCGACAATCTTAATTGAGCAACATTAAATCAAGGAGCACTCGAATTATTTCTTAGGTTTTCTTTTCTTATAGTTGAAATAATCGTCACTCCACATTTGTCGCATATAGGCACACACTAGGGTTATTAAAACTATTTAAATGTGTTTACATTTAAATGGGTTTACAACATACTTCTCTTGTTTAAGAAATCCTAAGAGCTTTACAAAATATTAGGAGTATTAAAATTATTTGTTTAATGTGGTTTCTATTAGACTTTTATTTTACCTTCTTCCATGCTTGTCTACATGTTCTTACTAGCTAAATGCCTTTAGTCTTGATCATGTTTAAGACAAAATTAAGACTTTGTTTGCCTATTTTCTTGCTTGTTAAATATTGTAGTATTAGTTGCCATAAAAATTAGGACTTGCTGCAAAATGACCACAAAATAGTCCACCTTTTTACCATTTCCTAAAAGAAAACAAAAGCCTAGAAATTCTGGACACTACCAGGTGGCGGCCCCCTTATCTCAAAGGGGCGGTCCCCTTAAAATTAAAGGGGTTGGCCATATAATTAAGGGGACCGGCCACCTGAAGCATAATTTTTATTGTTTATTTTTTGCTTTTTGACCCTCTTTCACCTAGACCCAGCTATAATTTCCCAGAATTCACCAACATTCCTTGGATTGATTTTCTAACAATGTTCATCCATCCATAACTACACCATCTTCCTAGTATAAATAAACCTTCTTCCTCAAACACAATCACCATATTCATCTTGTCTTCTCCAATGTCTTCCCCTCACAAACCTTCACCCAAACCTTCAAGGGTTGCCAAAATGTCCGTAAGACCCAGATGGAGAAAGAAGTTGAACCATTGTAAGTCTTCCAATGAGGTTGATGTTAACTTACCAACACCAAAACTCAAACCACAATCTCCTCTCAATGAACCATCATAAGAAAACCTTCCTACTACTCATTCAACCCATGTTTTACTACAATCTCACTCACCTCCACTTAGTGATTCTTGTGACACTAATGTTGGACAAGCTTCCATTCCACCACAAAGCATCAATCAAACTCAACTCACACGACCCCCATTCCATCACTTACTCATCAATCCACATGTTGCTAATGTGCTTCATGCTCAAACTCCACCCTCACTTCAAGGTGACAACCACACTCAACCTCTACTTCCTCCATCTCCAAGTAGAGAAATGCTCATGAATGACATTAATCAACTACAAGACCTATCAAACCTCCTAGCCATGCACCTCTCATAACGTAACACTCCCTTATCACCTACTCTCCAAACTTACCTCACACCCTCAACTTGGATCAAGTTGAAAAACATGTTGGTTATTGTCCTTGTTGCATATTTACCCAAAAACAATTCCTAACCATGAGTGAATATATCAATTGGATTGAATTTCTTCTTACTCGTCCACAACCACCACCTCAAATCCAACGTGACTATCCTCCAACAACCACCTCCGCTCCAAACTCTCCACCAACAACCAACTAAGCATGATATGTGCCAACTTTTTCTCGCTTTCAAATAAATGACCAACCCTCTCCTTTTGCAAGCAAGTCTAATAGTTTACAATGGCAATCTAGGAATATTAGGACCTTTGTAGTTTAAATTTTATGTTTGCACTAGTACAAATCTAGGATTTGGTCACACATGGGCAAAATGGAACGGCCACACATTCACATATTTATGTGGCTAAAGGTACCAAAATAGACAACATTTACTAATTAGCCACACATGAAATTTTGATGCGTGTGACCATTAGAATTGTATTGCCACACATTCGAACATTATGTGGCTAAAGGTAACTGGTAATTTTTTATATGATTATTTAGCCACATATGAATTTGGAACGCGTGACAAATACAAGTAAGCTTGAAGCATTAGTCATGATATACATATAAATAGTGACAAATATATGTCACACACTTGAACAATGTGACCAAATGGCATATATGGTCACATGAAGTAATTTTTTATGTGTCTAAATCATACAGTCAAGTTTTGTCACACATGATTTAAGGGTGACTGCTATCTTTTGCTAATTATTTAGCCACATATGAATTTGGAACGCGTGACAAATGAAAAGTAAGGTTGAAGCATTAGTCACGATATACATATAAATAGTGACAAATATATGTCACACACTTGAACACTGAGAGACCTCTCTTTACGTTTGATAATAACAAAATGTAAAAACGATAAATGAAAATTATTCTGTAAAAAACTAGTAATTAGTTGTAAATTTTATTTCGAAAATTTCAATCATCAAAGGTATTGAATAAATAAATGCTTAATTGATTTTATGATCAAAGGAATTTTTATTTAACCTCACATTTTTTTATTAAAATGTCACAAAATTTTTATAACTTTTACAAAAAAATTTTTAGATTTAAAAACAAATGGCTTTATTCAAAATAAATATTTTGAATTCAAATTTTCTACCTAAAAACGGCTAGAAATGTTCCAGAAAACACCTCTAACAGAAAAGACAAAAAGAGAGCGTCCAGGCTGGGCGGCCCCCTTAATTATTAAGGGGACCGGCACCCTAATTAAGGGGGGCGGCCAGACAAAAATCCCCCTCAGTTTGCCTATAAATAATGGACTATTCCCCATTGATTTTCCCACCTTTTGCACACACTTTCTTTCTGTTCTAAATTAGTTTACACTCTCCTTTCATTCCTTTGATCATTTAATCATAAAGCTTTGTTTCCAATTGATCCAAGCTTTGATCCTCACGTGCAAGAGAAGAATACTTCCCGCCATCAAGTGAAGAAGTATTATAGCTTAGTGTATGTCCTTGCAACCTTGTTGCAATTGTATCATATCTTGTAAATCTTTTGTGTATATTGTGAAGGTGTGTATCGTCTTTGTGTATATTAAGTAGATTGTGATGATCATTGTAAGTATAGTTAGATCGGGGTGATCTTAGTAAGTAGTGTTAGATTGGTGTGTTCAAGATAGTGTTTAGTTGAAGTGAAGTTGTGAAGAGAAGTATAGAAAGGTTGTGAAGGAGTTGTGAAGTGAAGTGAAGTTGTGGAGTAAGTGAAGTTGTGAATGTGAGAAAAAGTTATTTTTTTTTGTTAAAAAAAAAAAAAGGTGGTTAAGCGAAGTAGTGAATTATCTTGAAGTAGTGTGGCTAGTTGTGATAGATTGGTTCTACCTAGGATTAGAACTCGACATTACGCTTAGTGTCAGAAATTGGTGTAAGCTAAGTTGTGTACGGTTTTCTCCGCGTAAAGGGAGCTTGTTGACATTGTGAAGAAAACTCTCGAGTTTGGTGCTCGAGGAGTAGAGTAGGGCGAAGAGGTGCTTCATTTCCAAACCACTATAAATCCTCGTGTTGTGGTTTGATATTTCCATCTCTTATCTCTTATCTTTCATACTTATTTCATATCTTGTCATTACTTATTTGATTAGTTAAATTGTTTATATTATGCACATTGTGAATTCATATAAAGTCGAATCTAAGTTTTTATATTCAAACCAAACATAAAATTAAAAAGCGGTAAACTATTCAACCCCCTTTTAGTTTCTCACATACTTATTTTTTTCTCGGTTTAATCAAGACTTGTAAAATCCCATGAACTAGATTTCATTACTCAAATCCTCAACAATAATCACTTCATAAACTTAAGATTCGATATCCTTTCACAACAACATTAAAATGTCAAATACCATTAACAACATGAAAACTCAAACATCAAGTGCTCTTCACAATATCATCATGGAAGTCGGTGGTAAAGATCATCCTCCAATGTAAGCACCGGGTAATTACGTTTAGTGGAAATCCCGAATCAAGAGATACATTAACACCAAAACTAATCATGAACTTATCTACTATTGCCTTGAGCATCTACCTTACAAATTCAAATGGACTAAAAGAACAATTCCAGTTGCAGAAGGTAGTTCAGAAACTACCATAAAAGGGTACATGGAGAACTATAAGAATGTTTCAGAAGACATAAGGAATCTATTGAATGCTAAAGCTAAAGGTGTTCATATAATTCTCACAGGGATAGACAATGATATCTACTCCACATTTGATGCTTGTCCAAATGCTATGGAGATGTGGAAAGCCATGGAAAGGTTGAAACAAGGTGAGTCAATCAATGTCTAAGATCTTGAAACCAATCTGTATTAGGAATTTGGAAAGTTCACATCACGGGATGGTGAATCACTTGAATCGTATTACTTAAGATTTTACAAGATGATGAATGAGCTTGTTAGAAATAAGCGTGAAGTTACCAATCATCAAGTGAATGTTCAGTTCTTACTTCAATTACAACCAGAATGGCAAAAGTTTGTGACACTTGTTAAGCAGAGTCAAGAGTTGAAGACTGTCTCTTACCATAAATTTTATGACATTCTGAAGCAACACCAGAACAAAGTCAATGAGATAAGAGCTGAAAGACTAGTACGTATTGCTAATCCACTTGCACTTGTTACTCAACAATAATCAATTTACCATTCTCAACCACATCCTACTCACTACACTCAAAATTCCTCAACCAGATCACAACAAGCTGCTACTAGAAATAGAGGTAAAGCAATTGTCAACTCTCCTCCACCTATTTATGATCAAGAACCTGATATGGTTACTGAAGATGATGCACTGCCAAAAGAGAAGGAGATTGATAAACTGATGGCTTTAATCTCTCCATCATTAAAGAAAATATACAAACCTACCAACAACAACATCAGAACTTCATCAAATACTAGTAGAGCAAATCAAGATAATACTCTAAGAATCAACAGAAGAACTGGGTATGATAATCACATGGCAGTCAATGTTGCTGAGGCTAGGGAAACTATAGGTAAACAGGTGGTGCAGTAATCTGGGATTCAATGTTATAACTGCAAGGAATTTGGGCTTGTAGCAAGGGAATGTTCGACACCAAAACGGGCAAAGGATGCAGCTTATCACAAGGAGAAGATGCTTTTATGTAAGCAAGAGGAAGCTGGAATCTAGTTGAGTGGTGAACAAGTTAATTGAAGAGATGACACTGATGATAAACCTGAATATTAGGAATTGGAAGCACATTATATGTACATGGCACAAATTCAAGAGGTCATTCTAGATGATGCTGACAATTCTGGACCCGTCTTTGATATTGAACCCTTGCAAAAGGTACAAAATAAAGATGATAACTATAATGTGTTTGCCATTGACAGACAACATCCTGAGCAACCTGAATTTGTTAATGACACATATCTAAATGAACAAGGTGGTACTAATATCACTACTGATTTAGTGGATATGAGTACTAATGGAGAAGAGGCTGAACAGGATGATGATGATCTTGCTAGAGAATGTGATTTGCTTGCTTCTTTAATTGAGAAACTAAAATGTGAAATTAATGACATCAAAAACCATAATAAACTTTTGGAATCATCAAATAAAACTTTAGCTGATAAATTAAAAAGTGAAATTAAGGATTTCAAAAACAAAAATAAATGTTTAGAATCATCAAGCATATATTTCAAAGTAAACCCTGAACTAGTAAAGAATAATCAATTGATGTTCAAAGACCTTAAAAAGTTCCAAGCTGAACTTGATAGGTATCATGATGTGAATTATGCGTCAAAGGTTAAAATTGAATGTGCAAAAGCTAATGGGGAACTAGTCTCACACAAAATGTCTTCTGAAAAGTCATTTAATGAATATACTCGAAAGATAAATGATTTAAATCAAATGATTTCAAAAATAAAAAAAGAGCTTATTACACATCAAGAGTCAATCTCCATAATGTCACAAGAAAAAGAGGCTCAAACTAAGTTTTACAAAACTCGTGAAGACAAGGAACTTGAAAAATTCATTGCTTTGGAAAATAAAATCAAAGTTTTGGATGATATTGTATATAAAACCGGTCAATCAGTTCAAACAATGATTATGCTTAATCATAATTGTAAAACAAGTTTTGTTAAACCTGAGTTCCTCAAGAAAGCTTAAAGAGCGAATCCTTGTCTATATGATATAGGTTGCTATAATGATAATCTTGCTTTAATGTCAGCTCCTGAATCTGACGAAACAATTCTTCTTGCCCAAGAAAGTCGATCAAAATTAAGTGATTTAATCAAACCTTTTGATTATAAAAACTTAAATAATATTTATAACTTGTTTGTTCCACAACGTGAAAAGTCGGCTAAAACAGATATTTTTCAGAAAGATCAAGAATGAGTCATACATCTGGAAAGAATGTATACTCAAAAGAGAATTTTTATAAACAAACAACTTTGTTAGAAAAAAGGATGGAAGAATCCACTCTGTGGGCTCAAAAATGTAAAAGTTCTCAAATCTTTCAAACACTTAAACAAGATATTAACACAATTTTTAATGGTGAGGAATGTTGCAAAGAAGTCATGCATAAAAAGACTTGGCGTGGTTACATTGATCCAATTATCAGTAGTATCATTGAAACCAATTTTGATCCCTCAGTTCATAAACTTATGACTAATACAGAAAGATTTTTTCAATCTCTAAAAGAGGAAATGGTTGTAGATTTAAATACTCTAACTCTCTTAAAAACGAAATAGAGTCTCTTCAATCTCAACTAGAAACTCAAAGAACAAAGTTTTTGAATGAAATTGATCGACTTTCCAGGGAATATTACTATGCTGATCACATGAATGCAATACTTGGTGTGTACACTAACCTTGATGAAGTTACTAATTTGCAATGTGATTATTTGGAAGCTTTGGAAAAATGTCAAAATCTAGAAAATAAGCTTTCAAAAAGAAATACAGCGTCAACAAGTTTTGAAGCACTTCAGCAACATGCTATAAATCTAGAACTTGCTTTATAGCAATGTTAAGAACATATTAAAATTGACAAAGGTTGGAAACAAAAAGAATCAACTTTATTTCGAGAACTAAATGCTAAATATTTTGAAATTCAAGACTTGAAAGCTCAATTACAAGACAAAGGCATTGCAATAAGTGAGTTGCAAAAACTCATTGAAAAGATAAAAGGAAAATCTATGGAAACTAAGTTTGAAAAACCATCGATTATTCGACAATCGAATGCTTTTAAAAGTCAAAGACAATCAATTTTAGGTAAATCAGCTACTTTTTCAGATTCTCTTGCAAAGGAAGATTTTTCTAAGTCAAAGTCGGTCACAATAAATAATGTGTCCAATAATCTTTCAAAACCAGTCACTATACAGATTTTGCCTTAAAAAGAGAATTAAGTTCAAAAGAACACAAATGTCATTGCACCAGGAATGTACAAAGTTCACACAAGGCCAAATCAGACTAGAACAACTCAGTTACCTCAAGACATTAGGAAAGCTAACAAACACATGTCTTTCTCTACATGAGTAATTCCCACTAGTAGTGTTAGTAGACCACAGCTTAAGAGCAATTGGTTGGAAGATAGAGTCTTGCATAACAATAGTCAAGGGAAGAAGCAAGAAGTAGAAGAACACTGTAGGATTTTTAAGTTTTCTAATAATAAAACTTCTATAACTGTGTATAAGTTAAGATCTCGAATGTTAAGTTTGTTTGTGTGATTTGTGGAAAATGTGTGTTGAATGACAATCATGATTTGTGTGTTCTTTATTATATTAATGGCGTGAATTCTATAACTAAGAAACCCATTGTTGTGCCTATTAGTACTAGAGAACCCAAGCGAACTGTGAACTAATCTGTTGCAACACCCCTTAACAAAATAGTTGCTTCAGAACCTACTAATCAGAAACCTAGATGAAAAACTAGGAAGCAATATGAGCATGTTAGTAATACATGTAGATTGTGGTACTCTAAGACCACACCACCCAGATGTAAATGGAAACCTAAGTCTAGCACAATCAATGTCAAACAAGATGTTAGTTTGACTCTAGGAATTAAATCTAGAACTACTAATATTTTGGAACCGATGACACTTAGAAAATCCACCTTGTCCAATACTCCATTGTCTTCTAATTCTTTTACAGCTCGTAAAGATAATTTTGTTCATCGTCGACTCGGGGTGCTTAAAGTATATGACGGGAAATCTCAAGCTTCTAAGTAATTTTGTGGAGAAATTTCAGGGTACGCTAAAGTTTGAAAAATGATCAAATTGAACTGATTCTTGGTTATGGAGATTTGGTTCAAGGAAATGTCACTATCAAGAGGGTTTATTACGTCAAAGGGTTGAATCACAATTTATTCTCTGTTGGTTAATTATGTGATGCGGATTTCAAAGTTGCTTTTAAACATCCCCCCGCTTGAGATGAACAACATCGAAAGTAGTGATACAAGGGGGTCGTTATAAATCATAACTGATTGGTATTCCACGAATGCATATAATTCTTGAATCCTAATCCCCCCGACACCATGGACTTAGTAGCACAAGTAATTTCACAACACGGAGAAAACAAAGACTACAGGGTATGCGCTAAGCAAAATTGTGAGTAACTACATCATATATGTTTAAACAAGATAGGTTTAACAGGGTAATTTAGCGGTATCTTGCACTAATAATGAGTGCAACAAGGGTTTAACACGGGGAGGTTGACAAGTCAGTGTGACAAGTCGATAAATACACACATATAGGCTTTTTGGGGGTGATTTCATAAAATGTTTCCCTTTTGAACAGTCTATTCCATTAACTAATCCGGTCTTAACAAGATGTACAAGCCAAGTTTTAAAGTCTACAATACTATCGGCACTCTCATATATTTGGTGGATTTTATGTATCATAGATGAAAACGCATATTAGGCTTAAACCTCCAAATTGACTAGCAGGTATACTAATTATGCACATGGCAAATATTAATCTAGTTTAGTAAGAAAAACATTCAAATTTTAAAAATTGGCAAACCATTTTTCAAAGAAAACAAAGAAATCAGAAGGCAAATACAAAGGTGGGGGCGGGGGGGAGAGGGGGGGGGGTGGGGAGAGGAGGTTGCTAGGGGGCTGGGCCCGGGGGGGGGGGGTGGGGTCAGTGGCACCCCTCCACTTGGTTTGTACAATGTCCCTATTGTACATTAAGGAAATGAAAATAATGAAATAAGAGTAGAATTTAAAACAAAAGACTCCCTTGAGCGTTGCTCTCTTCTCCAAGTGATGACTTGCAAGGGATGACTTCTTGCCAAGTGTCAGTAGAACAATCTCATTTCCCTTGAAATCACTAGACAACAACAAGCATAAACCATTCATAGATAAATTAATTACAATCTAACTTACTTTCGTAGGAATCACGGTGCATTTAGCATATGCTAACAAGCCTTTTAAACCACGTTGGTATCCTAAGTGTATGAGTGAAGCTTCTCGTGAGGGATTCCCAGGGAACACACCTCCAAGTTCAATTTACATGTACAAAGTTTTTTGAAAATGTTTCTAACTTATTTTTAGTTTTCAAAAAAGGTTTGCGGCGTAACCTTGGGATCAGTTACGCAGTAAACATGTGGTTTTAAAAGTTTTATATTTGACTAAGAAGGTTATGGCGTAACAAGTACAGGACTTTACGTCGTAATAATATCTGTTACGATGTAACCAATGGGGATACACCAATACAGAACCTTACTACCACATGAAATACGATTCAAATCCGTTATTCGAATTCCACTTACTCATAAGATAACCTGCAAAATAAAGTGAGAAACCAACAAAAACCAACTAATATGCAGAATAAAAAGATAGGCATGGGGTGCCTCCATGAACCAGCATTGTTTTGTGTTGAGTCTCGAGCCTACTCCACTCTTGATTGCCAATAATGAGGGGTTCCTCCATCCCACTCATTTAAAATCAACTACAGTGGAGTAGCATTTAATACAGAGGTGTAAATTTGCTACTGGGTAGGGAAATGATAAATTAAAACCATACTGCTGATGAGATTTCATTTCCCTTTTTGCCTTACCGGTTTCATGTAGTAATTTCCGAATGAAGATCTCAAAATCATATGTCTTTAAGAGCTCCTTTAAATTGGATAAATCAGGTAAATCTATATTTTTGAGAAACCCTGGTGTTAATCTAGTAAACTCCTCCCTAACTTGTTCACATGCTTGTCAAAATATGATTAGTACCGATGTTTGCATACATAATCATCGATTCGGGTTGTGTGATGTGAACTGTCTGCGGGGTCAAAGGTTGCATTACATGATCTTGTAGAGGAATATCATAATCTTGTTCCTCTTCTCTTATAACTTTTTCCTTATTACATACTAGTCCTAATGGCATATATGGTTGTACTATTGGTTTAGGGTTTGGTAAGGCGTGTATGGAAGGTGTGAGTATTTCCTAAGCACTTTCTACTACTCCTTGACTAATATATCAACAACCGTTTATATCATGTCCCCCCCCCTTCATCCTCCTTAATTTCCCTTAGGAATATCCAATCGTACAAATAGGTTTTGTAAGATTCTGTAAGGGTAACCTAGAAATATGCGTAGGTGGAACATAAGTTTGAACATACAGGGTTAAGTTACGAAGAACCGGCTCCTTTACATTGTCCTACCCATGGTCGTTTCTTCCTTGACTTTTCACATGTATTTCATGAGGAACGTTTGGTTAATTGATAAGGCCATTTCCCTGCCAGGTTCTTTGTTTTGTAGTTTTAAGTTCCCTTAATTATGATTATAGTTCGTATTCTAATTAATTTCCAAATCCCTTCATCCACTATCCGGCCGTTTTGTATTTGGAGGTTTTCGCAAAATTTGAAGATGGTTTCTTCCAAGGATCTCATATACATGTTCTGCTCAACTGCCTTGTCCTCTTTTTCCGGAGGTAACCCATGTTTGATGTGCCCTTCAAAAAAGACAAATTCTGAAAACTTGCTTGAATGGCATGAATATTTTCTTATAGGGTTTCCTTTGTACAACGTTATGTTGGGGCTTCTTTTATATTCGTTCCCTAGTGGTTTGCTTCACCATACCAACTATGTGAATGTTCTCCATGACTTTGTATTGGATATATAGGGTCTTGAGTTAGGTGTCATTATAGGAATGAATCCTTTAGAACTCGAGCACGCTGCTGGGAGAGGATGTACTAAATCCAGTGTAGAAGATTATCGAACCATTCTATTGGCAGTTTAAATCATTATGCGGACATTTAAACAGTAGATCATTGTACCTTTCCTAAGCATGATACAATGTCTCGTCCATCTCTTGTTTGAAATTTTAGATTATTTCTAATTTCTTGGTAGTTTTAAAAGGTGGACAATATTGCCTAGTGAATGCTTTCTCAAGGAGATCCCATGTAGTTACTAATCCTGCTGAAAGTCTGTTTATCTATCTCAAAAGGCTGGCCCCTTAAGTGTAATAGGGAACACCTAATCATAAAACGGCAATCGGAGTAGACTTCCGTGGAAGTGAAAAGATCTGCGATCTCTAATACCCTCCGCACATGTTCGTGTACATCCTCATCATCGGTACCTTTGAAGAGTTTGCGTCTTAATTCCCTCACAAAGTTACTATTGATCTCGAACTCACGGGTGGGCGTCCTTAGCCCGATCTTGGGTATTAACCATGCTTGTCCTAATGTCGTCTTGACCAAGCCAGTTATTGCTCTATTGGAGCTTGTTTTGATATCAACGTCCATCTTCCATATTAAATTATCTAAAACTAGTAGAACATACTTACAAAAATATATACAGAAATCAAATTAAAACTAATTTTAGCTCCCCGGCAATGGCGCCAAAAACTTGATATGTTTATTTGTTTGAAATATTTATAAGTCGAGTTTTAAATTTATAAAACTCGAATACCGATACACGCACTAACGGGCAGAGAACCCGGTCGTATATAGTGCAGTAGTTTGATAAAATTCGAGGTCATCCCAAGAGCTAAGGTTAAATAGTTTTAGTTTGATTATTGTCACAAAATATGGTTTTGAATGATTTGTAATAATTACTAGAAAGTAAATGCGATAAAATAAATAGATAGATGATATCAGGGAGAAAGGCGTGCTAACCTAACCATTACATTACTATTGCCATGATTACATTTTCCTTTGCAATGTTCAATTATTACAAGGTCAGAATATGTGTTCTAATGTCAATCGACCCCGAACTTGCAATTTGAAGGTCTGTCTTAAATGCTCACTCTATAACGATCCCCTCATTCCCCCTAAGATCACACGAGCAGGGCATCTAAGCTTGCAGTGGTTAATTCCCAACTACCCTTAAGACCAATCTATAATCAGTGTTGATCATCAAACCCTCTCTGAAAGAGTTCCTATACTTTATTAAAGTAATAAATATGAATAGGAGGTAAATAAATGTTTAATTCCTAATACACAGTACCCCCACTAATCCCAAGTTTAACATGATAAGTCTAATATCAGGATTAATAAGATCCAAGTCACCCTCTATACTACCAAAACATGGGGATCAATGAACTAGGCTATAAGGATATCTAACAGAACCATAATTGAACAGGAAATCATACTCATAACAACAAGGTTAGGCCAGCACAATGGGGTTGGTCTTAGCCGCTCATAGCAATAGCAAAGCAAGAATTAATGAATAAAAGCATAGATTGAATCATCATAATTCTTACAGAGTATGAAATGAATGATCAAATACAACTAGTAGACTAGTGGCTTCTCCCTTGGACTTTCTGATGAAATGCTTCGAATCTGAGGGGTTTGGTTCACCCCTTAGAACTGAGAGTGAAGTGGTGGTGGTGAGTGATGCTAAATGAGCCGGAGAAGGGCTCTATTTATAGGCTTTGAAATGTTTACGGCGTAACCCTTGTAGGACATTACGCCGTAATCATGCTATGTAAGCATCCATTCTTATAGGCATAAAAATATGTTACGGCGTAACGTTGTCGCCTGTGTTACGCCGTAACGCTGAGTCAAACACGTCATCTTGTAAGTTTGAATGTTGCGGCGTAATCTTCAAGACACTTTACGCCGTAAAAGGGTGTGATGACTCATTTCAATCATTGATAGTGATGTTACTAGGCGTAATCCCTCGGGGGTATTACGCCGTAATTGCCTTGAATATTGCATTTTTTGTCCAAATCCCTTATCTTTTGCCAAAATACTCACTTAGTCCCTGAAAACTGAATATTAACAATTAAGTATGGTTTTCATATATTAATAGCATAAATGTAAGTATTTTTATAGGGAATTTGATATTAAAATATATTAATTATTTGATGTTATCACCTGAGTTCCTCAATAAAGCTAAAAGAGTGAATCCTCGTCTGTATTATATAGGTTGCTATAATTTAATGTTAGCTCATGAATCTGACGAAATGATTCGTCCTGCCCAGAAAGTCGATCAAAATTAAGTGATTTAATCAAACCTTTTGATTATAAAAACTTAAATAATCTTTATGACTTGTTTGTTCCACAACGTGAAAAGTCGGCTGAACAAAGATACTTTTTAGAAAAATCAAGAATGAGTCATACATCTGGAAAGAATGTATACTCAAAAGAAAATTTTAATAAACAAACAACTTTGATAGAAAAATGGATGGAAGAATCCACTCCGTGGGCACAAAAATGTAAAAGTTCTCAAATCTTTCAAACACTTAAACAAGATATTAACATGATTTTTAATGGTGTGGAGTGCTGAAAAGAAGTCATGCAAAAAAAACTTGGCATGGTTACATTGATCCAGTTATTAGTAGTACCATTGAAACCAATTTTGATCCATCAGTTCATAAACTTATGATTAATACAGAAAAAAAAATTCAATCTCTAAAAGAGGAAATAGTTGTAGATTTGAAATACTTTAACTCTCTTGAAAATGAAATAAAGTCTCTTCAATCTCAACTAGAAACTCAAAGAACACAGTTTTTGAATGAAATCGATCGAATTTCTAGAGAATATTACTATGCTCTACCACAAGAATTGCAATACTTGCGTTTACACTAACTATAGGGAAGTTACTAATTTGCAATTTGATTATTAAGCTCTAGAAAAATGTCAAATTCATAAAAAATAAGCTTTCAAAAAGAACAATACAACGTAAAAAAAGTTTTTGAAGCACTTCAACACATGCTATGTATTCTTGAAATTGCTTTACAGCAATGTCCCAAGAACATATTAAAAAGTGCAAAGTCTTAGAAACAAAAAAGAATCTTCATCAATTTAATCCACTAAATGACAATATTTTTTTAAATTCAATGACTCTGGAAAGCTTAGTTACAAAGACAAGAACATTGCATAAGTGAGTCTGAAGAAACTCATTGATACTAAGAAACAGGAAAATATGTGGAAACTAAGTTTGATAAATCATCAATTATTAGACAACCGAATGCTTTTAAATGTAACTTTTAGGTAAACCGACTACTTTTTTAGATTCTCCTGCAAAGAAAGAATTTTCAAAGTCAAAGTTGATCACTATAAATAATGTGTCCAGTAATCTTTCAAAACCAGTCACTGCATAAATTTTGCCTCAAAAATAGAATCAAGTTGAAAAGAAACACAAATGTCATTTGCATCCAAGAATGTACAATGGATCACACAGGAGAGCCAAATCAGACTAAAAAACAACTCATTTTACCTCAAGTACCCACTAGGAAACAACACTAACAAATACGTGCTATTTCTCTACAGGAGTAATTCCCACTACTAGTGTTAGCAGACCATAGCTTAAGAGTAATCAATTGGAAGATAGAGTCTTACATAACAATAGTCAAGGGAAGAAGCAGGAAGTAGAAGACAACCGTAGGATTTTTAAATTTCCTAATATTAAAAGCGCTGTGACAGTTTTGAATGTTAAGACCTATTCGAATGTATCTACCGTTTGTTTGTTGTTACTTGTCGAAACTGTGTGATGAATGAACAACATGATTTGTGTGTTCGTTTCATTAAATTAATGGCATGAATTTCTAGAACTAAAGCCCATTGTAATGCCTATCCTAGTAATAGAGAACCAGCAGCGAACTGTTAAACCAATTTGCTGGCAAACACAGAAAAAATACTTTTTAACCAATAGTTACTTCAGAACCCATAATCACGAAACCTCGAAGCAACACTAGGAATCGAATATGAGCATGTTAGTAATACATGTAGATTGTGGTACTCTAAGACCATACCACCCGGATGTAAATGGAAACCTAAGTCTAGCACAATCAATGTTAAACAAGATGTTAGTTTTCCCTCTAGGAATTAAATCTAGAACTACTAATATTTTGAAACCCATGACACTTAGGAAATCTACCTTGTCCAATACTCCATTGTCTTCTAATTTCTTTTTGCAGCTCCGTAGTGATAAATTCTGTTCAACATCAAATCTGGTGCTCAAATGCACATGGGATGGGAAATCTCAAGCTTTCTAAGTAATTGTGGAGAAATTTCTGGGTATCGTGAAGTAGTAAATGATCAAATTGCTACCAATTTTTGGTTATAGAGATCCCGTTTTAAAGAAAATGTCACTATTCAAGAGGGTTTTATTACGTCGAAAGGTGCTGAATCATAATTTAATTGCTTCCGTTGGTACAAATAAGTTATCGACGGATTAGAAGTTTTGCTTTTCAGAATTCTAACATTTTACATCCGTGATTTGAAGGGAAATGATCTATCTCCACGTGGTTCTGTGCACAGATCTTTAATAATAACTCTTCAAGAAACAACTTCTCCTAATCCAATTTGCTTAATGGCTAAAGCTACATCGTCTCAAGCATGGTTATGGCATCGTCGTCTTTCACATCTGAACTTTGATACCATCAACTTGATTTCGAAGTATGATATTGTGACTGGCCTTCCCAAATTGAAATTCATCAAATATTATCTTTGTTCTTCTTGTGAATTAAGGAAAGAAAACATAAGTCTTTCAAGACCAAAACAACTCCAAGCTCCAAAAGACGGTTACAAATTCTACACATGGACTTATGCAGTCCCATAAGGGTAGAAAGCTTTAATGGTAAGATATATGTTCTAGTAATTATTGATGACTATTCAAGATATACTTGGACTCACTTCTTGAGGTCCAAAGACAAAACACCTGAAGTTCTCATCAATTTCCTTAAACTTGCTCAAAGAGGACTTAACGCCCAAGTTAGAATAGTTCGAACTGACAAAGGCATGAAATTTTTAAATAAAACTCTTCAAGCATACTTTGCTCAAGAATATATTGAACACTAAACGTCAACTGCTCAAACACCTGAACAAAATGGCGTTGTCGAAAGACGTAACCGTACTCTTGTTGAGGCTGCTCGTACAATGTTAAGCGTCGCTAAAGTTCCTTTGTTCTTCTAGGCTGAAGCAATTGCCACAGCATGTTTTACTCAAAACCGCTCACTCGTAATTCCTCGACATAAGAAAACTCCTTACCACATCATCAATGGTCGAAAATCATTTGCAAAATTCTTTCACATATTTGGTTCTTTATGCTATATCGTCAGAGATGGTGAGAATCTTGACAAGATGAAAGAAAAAGGTGATGCATGTATTTTTATGGGATATTCTACTATGTCAAGAGGTTATTGAGTCTATAACAAGCGAACAAGATGGATAATTGAAACCATTCATGTTAAATTTGACGAATTGCCTCAAATGGCGTCAGATTATGTTAGTTCTGACCCCGTTCCATAATGTCCGACAACAGCACTTGAACAAGCCTGTTTAAGTCCCGGTCCCCTAAGTCAAGAAAATGTTCCTCATGCAGCTGAGACAGTAACTATGTCAAATGAGCTGGATTTACTATTTAGTAGTTCGATGAATTACTCAATGGAACTACTCCACTTATGTCAAAGTCTTCCGCTATACAAGCTGCTAATGCACCTACTCAACGCTAACAACAAAACATAACTCCATCTACTTCAACAACCGTTGTTGTAGATACACCTCCATTAAACATTCAAACAACACCTGAAACTACAAGTCAAGCACCAACTGTTACTGCTACCAAGAACATTAATCAAGCAAAAACTAATAAAGAAAATGCACAAGGTAACGAAGATGAATTTATCAACATTTTCAATATACTGGTACATAAACAAGGGGAGACATCTTCTCGATATGTTGATTCGTTAAACATGCATACATTCTATCAAGGACATCCTTTTGAACATAGTTGGACAAAAGATCATCCGTTAGAACAAGTCATTGGAAATCCTTCTGAATCAATTAGAACAAGACGTCAGCTAGAAAGAGATTTCGAGATATGTATGTTCGCACTCACCGTGAGTCAAACCAAATCGAAGAACATCAAAGAAGCCATGGCTGATTCTGCATGGATTAAAGTGATGTAGGAAGAACTTCACCAGTTTGATCGATTAGATGTATGGGAATTAGTTGACAAACCACTACGCAAAAATGTCATTAACATGAAGTAGCTCTGGAAAAACAAACGTGATGAAAAAAATATTGTAATCCGCAACAAAGCTCGTCTTGTAGCTAAGGGATACAGTCAAAAGGAAGAAATTAATTTTGAAGAGTCATTTGCTCTTGTTGCTCGGTTGGAAGCTGTCTGGTTATTCGTTGTGTATGTTGCACACAAACAATTTCCAGTATACTAGATGGACGTTAATACGGCGTTTCTTAACAAACCTCTGAAGGAAGAAGAATACGTCAACCAACCAGATGGATTCATAGATCCACATCATCCTGACAAAGTCTATCATCTCAAGAAGGCTTTATACGGACTCAAGCAAGCTCCAAGAGCGTGGTATGATGAACTCTCCAACTTTCTGGTATCCAAAGGGTTCTCTAAAGGTTCTATTGATCCAACTCTATTCATTACTAAAAAAGGGGAAGATATACTGCTTGTGCAAATTTACGTCGATGATATTATTTTTGGTTCTTCGAACCTAAAACTTTCCAAAAAGTTTGAAAAATTAATGCACATCAAATTTGAAATGTCTATGATGGGGGAGCTGATATTCTTTCTAGGAATTCAGATTCACCAATCCCCATGTGGTATCTTTATAACCAAGCTAAGTATGCTCAAGAGATACTTAAAAAGCATGGTATGATCTCATGTGATAGCATTGGTAATCCAATGGTGGCTAAACCCCTAGATGCTGACTTGAGTGGAACACCCGTTGACCAAACGAAATATCATAGCATGGTCAGGGCACTCATGTACTTAATAGAAAGTAGACCAGATATTGTACATGCAACATGTTATTGTACTTGTTATCAAGCAAGACCAACTGAAAAGCACCTCAAGGAGGTTAAATGGATCTTTCAGTACCTTAAGAATACCATTAATATGGGACTCTGGTATCCGAAGTGTAGAATACTAGTAATCTTAAGATCAAACCAAGAACAATAGTGAGATGTGGGTTGGGATGTTAGAGAGAAAGATGATGGAAAATGGATGAATGTATTAATGAAAGTGAATGGAAAAAATAGAACAACCAACCCTCTCCAAGACTAGGAGAGGGTGTATATATACTACAATGGCCGGCCATGGGCTAGAGTTGGGCCACCCATGGGCCTTGGACCGGACTAGATTACTAATCTAATCCTGATTCTAACTACGAGCTAAGACTTGTTTCAACTTGGGAAGTGACCGACACTTTTCGTGTTTCCAACAATCTCCCCCTAAAGGAGGTCACTCCAATTTATAAACTTTAAACCTAGCATACTATGCTTTATCCTTAGTCTTTAGCTCGTACTCTTGACTTTCTCTTGTGAATATGTTGTGGTGATCATTGACTTCTTAGATTGAGCTTGTTCCGTGAACTTGTATTTGACATTGTGATCTTGAGCATCTTGAGATCATCAACCAAGCACAATCTCTATGCCATCTTGTAACTTTGCCATCTTGTGGACTTGCGACTTCTGGACCGACATGCTCATACCATTCTTGAAAAGCTTTAATGTTGCATCTTTCTTGAAATTTCTTTAACTTTAACACTTCGACACTTCTAGAAAGATGTGTGGTATCAGAGTAGCGGAAGTCTTGAAACATGTACTTGAGCTTTCATGATGACTTTATGTTTGTCGGTCGGGTATGAGCATGTGGTTATGGATCTTGTGAGACAGCTGGAATCAGGGACCTCCACCACCATTTTAAATAGCCTGCATAAAACAGTTAGCAATAAAGCAGGGGGACGAATATGGCTTTGTCATTTCCAGCTGAAGAATCTTCTTGACAGGATTTCCAGCTGTAGTAATGAATCTTTCTAACACATAAGTATTAGATTCATCGTACTCAGCATGTTCTCATTATCGGAACGTCTTAAAG
>BQNB010115433.1:0-10948 GCA_026074375.1 Tanacetum coccineum
ATATATATACACATTTAGTTTACATTTTTTTTCTTTCTTATTGCATTTAATTTTACTTTTAATTAGTTTCTTTCTCATATCAGATAAACATTAATTTCTTTTCGTTTGTAATTCATTTAATAGATAATTTTGTATCTTTATAATTTATTTATCTTTACATAGTTCTTTGTAAACAATAATCACAAGTCATACCCGCTCATCGGGCGAGTTTTGCAACTAGTGTGTGTGTGTGTGTATATATATATAAATTAAAAAAATCTAAAGGAGCTGTACGAGCAGTTTCACCATCACTACATCAGTCGTTTAGTGAGGATATAGGGGCCGTTTGGTTTGTAAATAGGTTTCGGATTGAAAGAAAAGGAGGATAGAGAATATATATGATTGATTAAAAAATTATTTGTTTTATAAATTATAATAATGTTTAAACTGCATTTTATATGGTATTTAATATTAAATGTTTAAACTGAAATTAAATGAGTGGCAGGGAAAAAAGAGACCCTACTTGTAAGAGGGAATAGAGTCAAATACACATATTTCATATGGAATCAAAATTTGGAAATGATTTATCATTTTGAATGCAAAAGCCTGTACCAAACAATTATATATACATTGAAACCAGTCCATTTGATTCCATAACCTAAAAACAAACGGGGCCATACTGTTTATTGTTTTACATTCATTTTAGCATTTGTATTGCATATAACTGTATTCTTTTTTTAACTGTAAATGAACGTTTACTTGGACAGAGTGTAACCGCTATGTAAAATCGATAGAAACGCGTAAATTAGTTAGTTATATTAGTAGTTATGATGTGATGAATAAGTTAAACTACAGTTATGGTGGAAGAGATTATGAGTTACTTAGGGCTTGTTTTGTTGGATTAAAGAAGGCTTTAATGATGAAATCGTGATAACAAGGCAGGAAGAAACACTGTTATAATGCTTCACAACCAAAGCTTGTATTGAATATTAAATGGAAATGGATTACATGAAATAGGAAAGATGCTAATACTACTCTCTGCAACTAGTACTGTTTATTCTCAAAATAAACAACTAAAATACTATAAAGTCGGTCCACCACCAAGCATTAAGGAAAACGTTTCATGACCATTTCCCAAGCACGTTCCACTAAAAACTCAGTCAACATTAATCCACATTCTCCCCTTTGATGTTGACATCTTCAGTTCCGATCAACCTTCTCATCTCAGTGAACTTAACTCGAGGTAGCGCATTGGTCAAGATATTCGTCTTTTGCAAATCGCCACTAACATGCTCGACACAAATTTGATCCCTTTCCACACACTCCCGTATAAAATGGTATTTAGTATTGATGTGCTTTCTTCGCCCGTAAAACATGAGATTTTTAATTAATGCAATGGCAGATTGATTGTCGACTAGAAGCTGCACCCTTTGAGCTTCTTCTTCTGTTAAGAAACTAACCATGTTTCTTAGCCACAACGCTTGACACGCCGCCGCTGTTTCGAATTCCACTGAACCTTAACGATGGTAATCCTACTACGCTTCAGCTTCTTAAACTCTTTCTAAAATTTCCACAAGCTCTTCCACAAAATTCAACTTAGCATCAACTCGAATCTCATCCAAAAGCACTTGCAGCGTTGGACCAGCCAAACACTTCTTAAGGTTCGACACGCGAAACGTGTCATGAACACCATTCAATTCCTCACGCAAATCTAACTGATAGGCCACAGGCCTACCTTTTCGATAAACTCAAAAGGTCCAACAAATCTAGGTGTTAACTTCCCTTTCTTTCCAAAATGTACCACACCTTTCCAAGGCGACACTTTGAGCAAGACATAGTCACCTACCCTAAACTCTAGAGGCTTCCTCCTCTTATCAACATAACTTTTTTGGCGATCACGCGCAACCTTAAGTCTATCATTAATCTGCGAGATCTTCTCAATAGTCTCTTGCACTAACTCAGGTCCTATCAACTGACCTGCTCCAACCTCAGCCCACATAATTGGCGAACGACACTTTCTACCATACAATGCCTCAAACGGAGCACATCTCACACTAGCATGATAACTACTGTTATACGAAAACTCAACGAACGAAAGATGAACATTCCAACTTCCTCTGAAGTCCAGGACGCACGCTCTAAGCATGTCTTCCAAAGTCTGAATAGTACGCTCACTCTGACCATCGTTCTGAGGGTGATAAGCCGTACTCATGTCTAAACGAGTCCCTAATGCCTCTTGCATTGACTGCCAAAACCTTGATGTGAAACGACTATTATGATCATATATAATCGAGATCGGCACACCATGTCTAGCAACTATCTCATTCAAATACAATCTAGTCAACCTTTCCATCTTATAATCCTCACGCATAGGTAGAAAATGAGCAGACTTAGTCAATCGGTCCACAGTGACCCAGATTGTGTCATACCCACTACTAGTCCTAGGCAACTTAGTCACAAAATCCATAGTTATCCCTTCCCATTTTCATACGGGAATCTTAGGTTGCTAAAGCAAGCCAGATGGACTTTGATGCTCAGCCTTAACCTTCAAACAAGTCAAACACTTACTAACATACTCAGCTATATCCTTCATCTATGTCATAATATATCTTATCAGCTCCTGGGTGTATATAGTACTTCGACTTACGGGCTTCATCCATTATCAGGGTTCTTACATCATCCTTCAAAGGCACCTATATTCTATCCAGGTAGTACAAAGTCTTATCACTTCTTTGTTCTATCATCTCATCCAAACCTCTTTGTAATCCTGCAGACTCATCTACGGCCTCCTTCTGAGCCATCAGTATCCTATTCTTGATACTTGACTAAAGGATCATATTCATAGCTCTAACTCTCTTAGGTTTTACTCTTTCATTCCTAGTTAGGACATCAGCCACCACATTCGTCTTACCAGGATGGTAGCGAATCTCACAGTTATAATCACTAAACAACTCTATCCAGCAACGTTGTCGCATATTCAACTCTTTCTGACTAAAGATATGCTAAAGACTCTTGTGATCCATACAAATGACATTGTTTGTCCTATATAGATAATGTATCTAAATCTTAAGGGCAAACACAACTGCTCCCAGTTCTAAATTATGGGTCGTATAATTCTTTTCATGAATTTTCAACTGCCTATACGCATAGGCTATCACCTTACCTCTTTGCATCAACACACATCCTAATCCTAGGCCTAATGCATCACAATATACCACAAAATCTTTCGGTCCATCGAGGAGAGCTTGAACAGGTGCATTAC
The DNA here is from genome assembly GCA_026074375.1 of Tanacetum coccineum. Classification (NCBI taxonomy): domain Eukaryota; kingdom Viridiplantae; phylum Streptophyta; class Magnoliopsida; order Asterales; family Asteraceae; genus Tanacetum; species Tanacetum coccineum. The sequence goes on from BQNB010115433.1 coordinate 3,242, forward strand.
ACAACTTATCCTTCAAAGTTTGAAATGCATTCTCCTGCTTCTTACCTCAATCGAAAGTCTTACACTTCTGAGTCAAGATAGTAAGAGACTTAGCTAACATAGAAAAAATTTCTCAAATGGAAAACTATGTAATATCCAGCCAATCCTAAGAACGAACGAACCTCAGACAGAGTTCTAGGGGCTTTCCAATTCTTAACAGCTTCGATCTTACTAGGGTCTACATGAATCTCGTTACCATTTATCACATGCCTGAGAAACTGCATTTCTCTTAGCCAGAATTCACACTTAGATAACTTAGCATATAGTTTCTCCTTCTTGAGCAGTTCCAAGACTAACCTTAAGTGTTCTACATGCTTCTTCATGTCTTAGAGTTAGATTAAGATATGTCTTAAAAACACTATAAATAACTTAGTCAAGATAAGGCCTACAAATCTATTCATCTAATCCATGAATACTGCTGGTGCGTTAGTCAGACCAAATGGCATTATTGTGAACTCAAAATGTCTGTAATGAGTTCTAAATGCAGTCTTTGGAATGTCATGCTCATGCACTCTCATCTGATGGTATCCATACCTAAGATCTATCTTTGAGAAAAACTACGACCCTTGCAGTTGGTCAAATAGATCATCAATCCTAGGAAGCGGGTAACGATTCTTAACAGTCAACTTGTTCAATTCTCTATAGTCAATACACATCCTAAAACAACCATCCTTCTTTTTCACAAATAAAACTAGTGCTCCCCAAGGCGATGAGCTTGGTCAAATGAAACCTTTGTCCTGGAGTTCGTTGAGTTGTCCCGACAACTCCTCCGATTCAGAAGGTGCCAAACGATAGGGAGACTTTGCAATCGGTACAGCTCTAAGGATTAACTCAATCTGGAACTCAATTTCCTGGAGAGGTGGCAATCCTGATAAATCATCTGGAAATACTCACCGGGAAAATCTCTAACTACAACAATCTCTTCTTGTTTCTTATTTCTAGTCTTAGCACTCACCAAAAGTCTTGCTTTCTCTTTCGGTCTGTTCGTAATACTCTAAGCACCTTGCCATCTAGTAGTGGTATCCTTACTACTTTCTCATGACAAAATATTTTAGCCTTGTGATTAGACAACTAATCCATACCTATAATCATACTCCCTGCCTCTCTTTATAAACTAGAGAGGCTAGGGTTTACAATAAAAACCTAGCTTACATATTAAGCTAACCTAATATTACATCTTAAGTCCTTGTTGTTTCTTCTTTCTTCATTGTTGCTTGATTCTGATTTCCCACATCTCATACTCTCCTAGTTTGAGCATGGGAAGCTTTGCCAACGCATTGTTCTGAGAATTTTCTAACTCCATTTTCCCTAGATCAAAGTTTCTCAAAGCACAGGCTCTGATACCACTTGTTGATCCCACGCCTTGATCGAGTCTTTATGATATAAAGAGTTTGTTACCTTGGAAGAATCCAAAATAACAAAGATTGAGACTTTGTATGTATACCAAAGTGTATGCGGAATCTACACTTTGATACTCTAGAGAAATTTATTAATGGAACAGTAATGATCACAAACACACAATGAACACAAAACTCACTGCTTCAATATTATTAAATAATACGAGTACTCTTTAAGTACTGGGGTTACAAACCTTGAAGCTATTACAAATTCTCTCTAAAATTATCTCTTAAAGTTCTAAGTTTACACTACCCTTGGGATCTCCTTTTATAGAAATACAAGGAGCCCTTTACAAAGATATCAGCCTATCATTTAGGTTCAGTTACAATTCAAATATAAATATCCGAAATACTCTCCACGCATTCTTATCTTCAGTTCATCAGCTTTGACCATTTAGCAGTACTAACTTCTTCTACTAGCAGTATTAAGTAACCTTGGTAGTACTAACTTTGTACTGGCAGTACTAACTCCTTTAGTACTGTTGGCAGTATTAAGTCATATGAAGATTTATTCCTAACAATCCTCCCCTAAACTTGTGATTGATCCATTTCCCACAGCCTCATCTGTCAGTGCACCAAAAATCTGCACTGCCTTCTGCATAGTATTTGGCTCTATTGCTTCCACCATCCCGCGGATTTGTAGAGCAAGGCCATACACATACCTCTCAATCATCCTACTCTCAGGAGTCACCAAATGTGGAACTAACCTAGCCAACTCATGAAACCTATCAGTATACGCAATGTGGCCAGCCCCGACCATGGCGTGATTCCACAACTCAGATTCCAACTTTTGCATCTCATGACTAAGACAAAACTCTTGTATCATCATAAGCTTAAAGTCATTCCATGACATACTAACAGCAACTTCTCGGCTTAGCGTGCGGATCTGAGAGTTCTACCACGTTAAAGCCTTACCCACAAATGAACCAGCAGTGTATTTCACTTTTTGGTCAATACTACAACCACTCATATTATGCACATATTCCATTTTCTTAATCCAACGAGTAAGAACTACAGCACCTCCCTTACCATCATATTCCTTAGGGTTACAAGCAAAAAACTCCTTATATGAACAACCTACCTGGTTGCCATTTACTAACACATTCCCCACGTTTTCCTGAACGTTCTCATTAACCACATTACCATTTTGATTTCCAATATTTCCTCGGTTACTAACCTGAGCCAACATGGCCTTCCCTAGGTCTTCTACCCCTTCCACCACTACCAACCCGTTCACCCATTCCCCCTCCTAGTGATTCGACAGCAGGCCGGCCAGCACTTTAGGTCCTCATCCTTGGCGACATAATCTATACGAGGGAGAACATGGGCAACGTTAGGTAAGTGGGAAGACTAATATATATAGAATATCTTACTATATATACCGATATACACATAACACCACCCTACGGTGTCAACATTGATGTGTGTGAACCATAATACCAAGTATGAGTGAGTTGTGATACGCTTATAATTACGTTGGCCACCGTACTTATATTCGCATCCTTTCCCATTCATATTCAATATTGAGCCCACCCATTTCAATGACTGACATAACTAAGGAACCAAACCATGAACACACAAAGGCACACAAAAGCGGAACACCGTACACATAGATCCTATATGCGACTAAATGACGAATCTTAGGTTATAGTCTAGGACAATCCCCCTAGTTCTCAATAACCTTGGCTCTGATTACCAATCTGTCATACCCCGACAATGGCGGAAACTCAGGAATGCAACATAATGATCAATCATAATACAAGATACAAAATAGAGAAAACTATATTGCATAAACTCCAAGTGCTATGAAGACCATCAACCTTGAATAGCTCAAGTGATGTCCCAAATCGCAACTAAAATCTACAATCTCTTACAATTATTCCAATGCCCTCACAGGGGACCAAAATCCCAACTTATTCTATAACATCCAAAACTAGAATAAAAATAACAAGCAATCAAGACTTCAAACGAAATTCCACTCAGGATACTTCTAAGTCTGCTATCAATCACCAAACTATACTCTTTCACTTCACCCGAAAATGATACTCGAAAACGTCAACAATAATGTTGGTGAGCTCGTAGGTTTGACCTTAAACCCAAAAGTTGTACCAATACTTCAACAGAGGATAATAGTGCTATATGACAGTGAATATATGCAAACAACTCTAGCATCCTCGCTAACCAATAACCATATGTCACTTACGCACCTAAAGGGCCTACCAGCTGGAGCACTAAAATTAGGGCAGGACCACACACAAACCTGGGTAGGCGTACCTATACGCTCCAATAATCACACAAATACTGGGTAGGCGTACCCATCTGATCCAATAATCTCACAAACACTGGTTAGGCGTACCCATCCGATCCAAACAATCATGCATCACATAATATTCACATAGCAGTCATAAGCACATAACTTGTCCCAAAAACAAAACCACATTTCGCACAAATTAATTCAAAACATTTCAAAACACATTTGAGTATCATTTTCCCCTAACGGAAAAACCAGTAAAAAATGGGGCTACGAGAACTCACCTCAAGCAAGTCTTTAGCTACCCAATCTCAATCACACAAGCAAATGCAACGACGCCCGAACACGACCTAGTCCAGTTAATGTCCTAATTTAATCATCCAATTCCAAAATAATCTTTACGTTTGATGCATAGAGTTTAGACGCGTTGTACAATTACCCAAAACAGTTTTTAGTTGTGTGATGGTTGACGACTTAGTTCCACAAGTCTATTCGGTAAACCTTAGCCACTTCAAAATAATCATTATACGGTTGAAAATGAAACGTTTACCCACAATAAACACTTTAAAGAAGTTTTGAGAAAAATTGTATTTTTTGTCTTTTAGTGAATTTATTAAATAAATATAATAATTAAATATTATTTTATTATTTAAAAAATCAAAAATCATGTTTTTAAGAAAATTTCTAAGTATAAACTTTTTACGAAATTTTGACATGACTCGTCGTTTCGAAGGTTTCAAACCTTATTTTCAACATTTTTTACAAATTCGACACTTTTCGACAAAATTCCAAAATCTCCATCGTTAACGCTTACCAATACGTTTTCTCCAAAATATCATTCAATATTACTTCGTAAATACATTTCCACTTTCAAAAGTCCGTCAAAATTCTCATAACTACTAAATATCGCTTATAACTAAGGTCCATTAGGACATTTATAAGTCCAAAATACGATCCAAGTCTAAAACCAAAGTCCATTTACATACACAAATATATACTTATATGTAGAAATAATCTGTACCACAATAAGCCCCTCTATTAAGCCGCAGCTCAAATGGGCTTAGATGGCCGTGAGTCTATAAACTCCAAAATACGTATATTAAGCTTTAAGATAAGCTAATAAGCTACGTATCACATTTGGTTACTACCAAAAGCTTTAAAAATAGTCCACAAACATACGCCATAACACAAAAGAATCAAAAATCACTTCCCTTGTGATTACCAAACAAGCCATGAGCCATAAGCTCAAAATAAGTCAATAAATGCTTAAAACTAAGCCCGCAATAAGCTATACAAGCTATTATAAAAAATAAGCTATCTAGCAACATATATTATTTATCCATCACGACCACAACATCAAAACAACAAAATTCCCCTTTTTCCTTTTTACTATTCACGAACCAAACACCCCTTAAATCATCCGTTTTATTTCCGAAAATCGATTTTTACAACGATCAACTTGTACAACTAACATCTATGCATCAAAATAAACCCAAAAGAACAAACAAAATTTAAATTTGAAAACTTACAAGAAAATCTTCAAATTTGTAGATTTCGACATGAACCGGACAACCCAAACGTTGTTTAAATGAATAACCAAACACTAGAATCAACCCCAAATATTTATGTCTTCATGTTTTCTTGATCAATCTTCAAAAATTTATGTGTTTCTTGTTTGTTTTGTGTTTGGCCGGATACACACACATACAAATGTATTTGTTTTTTTTTAAATGAAAAATGATGAGGAAATGATCTTAGTGGAAGCATATTTGTGTACAAATGGGACAATCTTGCTAAAAAAGCCATGTTGTTCCCTTCTCTTGCTATGACCGGTCAAGGGATCCTAGGGAGTCTCGGGCCTTTCTTTTCGTGTCGGGATCACTTAAATGCTCGTAAAACTCAACCGTAAAATTTACCCCAAAGTTAATTAGCATTTTTATTCACTTTAAAAATACTTTTCCATTAACCTAGAGTATTCACATGACATATTTTCACTTTACACCCTTCAAAACTCAATTTGGACATTAACGGACGTGTCAGACTCGCTTTTCGGCATTTCTCAAAATTCACGGGTCAAACCACCCGGAATACACATAACACAATAATACCTTCCAAAAGGGATTATTAATCACAATAAACCTCAAATCATCACATATCTCATAAAAATCACCACCGTCAACACGGTACAAATCTGAATAAACTGACCAAAGTCAAATAGTCAAAGGACTATAAATGGAATATTCAGAACACAAAAAGGGCAAAGGTTACATTCTACCCCCCTTAAAAGAATTTCGTCCCCGAAATTCAACTACTAACATCACTAAACAAATGCGGGTACTTCAATTTCATCTGATCTTCACGTTCCCACGTGAATTCAGGACCACGTTTCGAATTCCACCGAACCTTGACGATGGCAATCCTACTACGCTTCAACTTCTTAAACTCTCTTTCCAAAATTTCCACAAGCTCTTCCACAAAATTCAACTTAGCATCAACTCGAATCTCATCCAAAGGCACTTGTAGTGTTGGGTCAGCCAAACACTTCTTAAGGTTCAACACGTAGAACGTGTCATGAACATAGTTCAACTTCTCTGGCAAATCTAACCGATAGGCCACAAGGCCTACTTTCTCAACAATCTCAAATGGTCCAATAAACCTACGTGCTAACTTCCCTTTCTTCCTAAAGCGTACCACACCTTTCCAAGACGACACTTTGAGCAAGACATAGTCACCTACACTAAAGTCTAGAGGCTTCCTCATCTTATTAGCATAACTTTTCTGATGATCACGCGCATCATTAAGTCTATCCTTAATCTGCGAGATCTTCTTAGTAGTCTCTTGCACTAACTCAGGCCCTATCAACTGACCTGCTTCACCTTAGCCCACATAATTGGCGAACGACACTTTCTACCATACAATGCCTTAAACGGAGCACGCTCTAAGCATGTCTTCCAAAGTCTGAATAATACACTCACTCTGACCATCAATCTGAGGGTGAGAAGCCGTACTCATGTCTAAACGAGTCCCTAATGCCTCTTGCATTGACTGCCAAAACCTTGATGTGAAACGACTAACATGATCCGATATAATCGAGATCGGCACACCATGTCTAGCAACCATCTCATTCAAATACAATCTAGCCAACCTTTCCATCTTATAATCCTCACGCGTAGGTAGAAAATAAGCAGACTTAGTCAATCGATCCACAATGACCCAAATTGTGTCATGCCCACTACTAGTCCTAGGAAACTTAGTCACAAAATCCATAGCTATCTGATATGTGTGAAAACACATATCCGTTTTATATCAAAAATAACCCTAAAAGGACAAAATTGTGCTTAAAATGCTTGTATATTGCTTGTTTTGTCTTTGTGATTGTGTAGGTATGGATATAGCAAAAATCGCAAGAAAACGGTCAAAACCAGACAAACATGGACACGGGAACGGAAAGAGTGTACAAGAGCCGAGTATTTGATTGCAAGAAAGGTCAAAAGTCAACTCCAGTCAACCCTTGGTCAATCAAAGTCAACTCACTAGAAGACAAAATTCTCAAAAGTCCAAAACAACCCCTAATGTTTAACCTTATTACACAAATGGTCTTTAAAATTAATAAACCTTAACCATTTTTACCCTAAACACCATTACCCGGCCCAATCCCTTAAATAATACCACCATAACCCTAAACACCACTACCCAACCCATTAACCAAAACCAAGTCAACCCTCCCCGGTCAAAATAATCAAATGGAATAAATAAGTAATAAAAAAGGCGCGTATTATCGTTTTACTGTTCACTCAACGTCTTCGCATTGAACCCTACCTAAAATAAAGGGTAAATAAAAATTAAGGATGTAGCTATGCAATTCAAGTATCAAGGACTGACATGGCAAGGAAAAATGTCCTTGAGGATCTTTGATTGGCCAATTTCTAAAAGAGAGGACACGCGGGCAAAGGAGAAAACACACCAATCAAGTGGGATTTGTACTAAAATGCTCACAAAAGAAGCATAAGTGCTCTGACA
>BQNB010115434.1:0-21559 GCA_026074375.1 Tanacetum coccineum
GCTCTAGTCGATCTAAGTGTAATGTTAATTGGGTCACTTGGTTACAAAACCCTAATTTTGTTATCTTGTAATCTTTTTTAGCTTCCTGCTAGTGTTTTTATAAAAATCTGCGGTTAAAAAAATTCTTAAATACCCACAAATCATGACTAATAGGTGAACATTTTCCTAATGTTTTTTTCAAATTGAACTTTGTGGACCTTAAGAAAACATCAGGAATGAAATGCGGTGCTAAGTTGAATATGTAAAGAAAAAAAGCAAATATCATAAGCTATAATTTCGTTATATTACTCTCGTGTAAAAGCTAAGTGGGTCATGTCTACGAAAATAAATAAATTAATCCAACTGATCTTACATAAATAGAAACATACATTGCCCATGTTGTTATGCTAATTAAACACCATTACAAATGGAGTTATTCAGGATCAAATCGGTAGCCATTTTTCTTGTGATACTGTCATGCCACACATATAACTCCTTGGCCCGACGCGTTCGTTACCACCAAGACCTGGCCTCGGAGTTCCTTGTTCCCCACAACGAAGCCCGAGCCCAAGTTGGGGTGGAACCTCTCACATGGAACTATAGTTTGGCAGCCTATGCTCATAGGTATGCATACCATATGCTTGGCAGTTGTGACTTGCGTCACTCGGAAGGCCCGTTTGGGGAAAACCTAGCCGAAGGATATGGTAACCAATTCAGTTGCAATGAAGCAGTGAACCTGTGGGTTGGAGAGAAAGAATACTATGATTATGATTCGAATTCGTGTGTTGGAGACGAGTGCCGTCACTATACACAAGTGGTTTGGCGTGATTCGGTTCACCTTGGTTGTGCTAAACTCATGTGTCGAAATGGTTGGTGGTTTGTTATATGTAGCTATGACCCCCCAGGGAATTATGAAGGTGAACGCCCGTATTAAACTTATTAGATGCCGAGGTGCACCAACTATATATATCGATCAATGTTCTTATTTACGGTCATTGATAAATCCTCCTGCTACATGATTTATAGTTAGTAGGGGCAGTAGAAATACATGTTATAATTATATATGCTTTAAAATTATATCCTGACATCATTTACCATACACGTAATGATGTTAAAATGATAATCTTGTTGTATTCTTGTACCTCGGCCCTTTTGCACTAATTTATGTAATTTGTTAATGTCTCCTTTTGATATGCACTTACTATTAATCTTAAAATTATTCTACAATATAGCTTCATTTTTGGCCACGTTCGATTGGTTTTTTTTTTTAATTATGTTGTTTTGTTTTGTTTTTAATTTGTATGCACGAAGTAGGAGGAAAAAAAATATTACATAAGAGTTCCGATTTATTAGATAAAAAAAAATACCCGCGGAAACATCTTTGATACCTAATAACTTTAAAATAATCGACATGGTCACAAGTAAACTCCATTATATTAAAAAAACTCATATAGCAAAAAAAAAACACTTTAAACATGAGACCCAACACACAAGCTATATAAAAAAAATTATTACTAAAAATATACACATTTGTCGACAAACTAGCCTAAAATTCGCATAAAACGTGGCCCAAAATCTGGCCAAAGTAAAAAAAAAAAAATATGCCCAAAATTAGCCTGGAAATCTGGCCAATAGTAAAAAAAAAAAAAAATACAAAAACGGTCCCTCATCTTTAACTATTTACGATTTTACTTACAAAAAATATACCGTAAAATTTAACAAAAAAAAAAACACGTCAAGTTGTTTTTGTTCACAAACTTTTTTTCATTATTCGGCAAAAAAAAAAGATATCGCACCGTCCAAAAAAAGAAAAATATTCGTGAAAAAATTTAACAATCTTGCGTCCAACGCAATTTTTTTTCCCGAATCGTACAAAAAAAGGAAATATCCGGAAAAAAATTAGCCAAAAAAACCCCCCAAAAATAGCCTAAAATCTGGCCCAAACCTTTTAACTATTTATGATTTTCTTACACAAAAATTCCCGTAAAAAAATTTACAAAACCGTTCCAAAGAAAGAAAATTTTGGAAAAAAATTAGCCGTCCCCAACGCATTTTTTTTTACCCCCGAAATCATACAAAAAAAGAAAATATTAAAAATTAGCCCCGTCATAACGCATCGCCCAAAAAGAAACCCCCGAAACGTAAAAAAATATTCAGGAAAAAATTAGCCCCGCCGCAACGCGCGGGTTCTTTTGATTGTTTATGTAATTTGTTAATGTCTCCTTTTGTTATGCACTTACTATTAATCTTTTATTTTACTTTTGCATAATTATATAAGTTCAAGGGTTCAACCTAATTATATGTCATCAAATCTTCAATATCTTTAGGGTTAATTTCTTCTCGGTAAAGCACAAGACCGGTCTTATTCCGAACAAAAAAGCCGAGTCTTAAAAGAGAATATGTCAGGTCTTAGGCAAACCAGCTGCAGTCATGCAACAATCTTAACCTTGGTTTCATAGTTTTTCTGAACGTCTGCTCTTACATAAAGCCCCCGATATTCCAGCCTGATTAAAAGCTCGATCTTGAGTCAGAACGAAGCGCGTTGCGGCGGGAGATAATTTGTTATGAACATCTGTGTGCCGGCCTCTTTTTTTTCCTTTGACTTGACATTTTCTTCACAAATGAGTTTGTGGTATCTTATAAAACACACAACATATAAACTTAGTAACTTGTGACAATTATAGTAGCAAGTCAAACTGCTAAATGATCATACATATATCTGACTTCTGGGTGAAATATTTAAGTCAAACTGCTAGATGTGTTCACCAAATTCAAGCCCAACTGATATCCTTTTTAAAGTAGTAGTAAGGGATATTATAAGGACATATAATTTTGATGTAAATTGTTTATCCGTTGAGAATGGCCTGAACGTTCTTCGATAATGACATCGTTGTCAGTTGCTACATGTGGTCCATTTTCAAATACAAAAGCCCGTAGTCAATCATCTGACAGCAATGCATACTGGCGCGAACGCATGACGCCAAATAATCATACCTTAAATTTCGGAACATCAACGTCTTTCAACTTGTCCCTGGCTGTTCTAAACAGTCGAACTAATGCGTTATGGTTGTCTAAAAATTCTATCAGATCTTCACCAACAGACGTATGGTACATTTGATTATACACCTTGATGTTTTCCATGAAGTGTTCATTTGAAAATAACCATTTTATATAATCGAGATACTGTTGTTGTGTAGGTAAAGTAACTTGTCCTCCCGGAAAATACGAAGATTTTGTGGTCGGGGGTCTGTGTGAGTCTGGCCTTCACTCTTTCTTCAAACCAAAATCATAAAGCACCACAATGTCGGCAAACGTGCTTGCAATTGCCTAAGAATTTGTATTCTGAACCTGCATACACAACTTTCGACGACGGATAAAAAAACCACACGGAATCGAACAGAAGTTGCAAGCACAAATAAGTATATGCAGTTTTAAATGAGCAAATAAGAATACCATTTGAACGCCGCGTGATACCTATGAGATTCATCGAAATGACGAAACCACTCCCTTGTTGTTTGATAAGGGTGCACCTTACAAGTGAATAAAGATGAAATAACTTATGGGAACGCGATATTTAAGCAAAATGCCATTATATTACTGGCACTCATTCTGTTTAAATGGTTACCAAAAGGACGCCATACCTGTCATTTATAGTTTGCACGACACTATGGGGAATTGTAGTATAAGCAATGGCTTCCAGTTGTGTCGTTGTATCCAAAGAACCACCCACATGCTGTCACCAAGATCTTGACAGATGCATGGTCAATGGGTTTCCAGGAGGTTACAGTTTACATAAAACCACTCCTGTAACATGTCAGACACAAAAAAACATATACATATCTGAGTACAAAATGTAAAAATATATGTGTAAAATAAAAGGACACCAATACTCACCAATATCGCATTCGGAAGTTAGCACGTCTCAACCTACTAAGAAAAACGCAGATAATCAATTTTTTGCTGATGGTTTGCCAAACACCATTTTCTGCTTACAGGGTGTCTGTTTTAGCTTATTTGTCCGGCATATGGGCTTATTATCTTTTCAAAGCTAAATCAAGCCTATAACTTAGTTAACCTCATAACCCCACATAACGGAGCTCATTAGCTCTTAAAAAGTCCAATAAGCTGGAAATATAAGCTAAAACAAACACCCGTGATTTGCATTTCACAAACGCAATAACCAAATAATCACTCTCGAAACACAATCCTCAACACCCTCTTAGCAACCCAACAACAATACAATCACTTCTAAACACACCCATAAACCTTTATAAACTATGCGAGAATCACCACCTCTTCAACATATATATACAAAGTTCACATGGTCACAAAAATACATATACTAGAATAAACAAAACTGTATTTTCCGTTTTGGGGGGTGTTTGTTTTTAGCTTAATTTTCAGGCTAATGGGCTTATTAAACTTCTAAAAAGTTAATAAGCTCTATTTCTCTTATTACCTTTTCAAAAGCTAACAAGCCCATAAGCCCGAACAATAAGCTAAAACAAACACCCCCTTATTCACATTTCGCAAAACGCAATATAACCACCTCCAAAACACAATACCAAACACACCCATAAATCTTTATAAACATAGCAACTATTCAACATACCACGTTCACACGATCACAACAACACATATAATAGTTTCAACAAAAGACATATATTAAAAAATGCAACAAAAAGATTTATAAAAATGTACCAAGTTATATAGTTTGTTGGGGCAAAACTTAAAAAACAACAACAAAAACATAGACAAGAATATAAAAAAGAGGTAGTTACATGGATCTTTTGTTGTTCGAGATGGGTGGCAAGAAGTTCTTCTTGTGTTTGAGCAGCCATTTTTACACACAGATGTTTTTTTAGTACAAGAATTAAAAATGTTGCAAAACCCTAAGACCTCCACACTTGTATTTACTCCATTATATTTCTTTTTGTAAAAAGTGCATCTTATTTAACACCCTCATACCTTGGATTTATACAACTTTGAAAAATTTGACTCTTAAGCGGCGAGCTTTTTATTTTAGGTGTTGTTTGTTTGATTAATATATTTTGGATCCGAATCTGACTAGGGGTGAGCAAAGCGGACCGCGGACAGGATTGGACCGAGAAACCGGCCCGAACCTATTTCAGTTGTCCTTTTTCTTTATTATCGGTCCTCGGTCCGGTTCGATCCGGTTCGGTCTTACGAAAAAACCGACAATTATGCCTTGTTGGACCGGACTGGACCGAAGACCGAACCGGACCGGACTGGACCATTTCGGTCCGGTGTTTTGGACAAAGTCGATTTCGGTCCGGTCCGGTTTCAGTCGATCCGATCCGGTTTTCGGACCGTGAGCACCCCTAAATCTGACTAGTGCATATTAAAGTTAAGAAGTCTTTGAGAAGTTTAAATCTGAATCATACAACGTTGTTTGTTTTTTGATCCGGTAAATTGTTCGAATAATATCAAATTTTACAATTTAAATATGAAAAAAAAAAAAAAAAAAACACTTGGGCCGGGCCAAATGAGCCCAAGGCCCAAGTCAAACACTTGACCACTGTAGATGAACAGTGGTCAAATGTTTGCTCTATGTAATATAGATAGATGTTAGTATATGTTATATTTGGGCTATGGCCCATCATCTAGATTAGTCCATTGTACTCTATATATGTATTACATTTGTGTATAACAAGCAGAAATTACCCGCGCGTTGCTGCGGGCGTTAATTTTTCGCGCGTTGTTGCGAGGCTTTTTTTTTGTTTGGGTTTATTTTTTCGGTCTCATTTTTAATAGTTTTTTTTCTCATATTAAATGATAATCGCGCGTTACTGCGGCGCATTTTTTCTTTCTTATTGTATTTTGTGCGGATTTATTTTTTCGGTCTCATAACATTTTTTTTTTGACCCAGGCCGATAGAAAGTTGTAAATAGTTAAAAATAAAAGCACGTCTCGTAAATTTTTTTTTCCTTCTTATTTTTAGCGAAAGAAGTGGGGGTGGGAGGGATTATAAACTTTTTTTTTTGGGCCGATGAAAAGTAACCATGCGGAAAAAAGAGAAAAAAAGTTGGGCTAGATGTTGGACTAAACTTAAAAAAAAAAAAAAAAACTTGGGCCGGGCCAAATTTGAGCCTAAGTGGCCCAAGTCAAACATTTGGCACTGTTGATGAACAGTGGTCAAATGTTTGTGTCTTAGTATATAGTCTAATTTTTTAGTTAAAAATAAAAGCACGTCTCGTAATTTTTTTTCCTTCTTATTTTTAGCGAAAGAAGTGGGGGTGGGAGGGATTATAAAGTTTTTTTTTTGGGCCAATGAAAAGTAACCATGTGGAAAAAAGGAGAAAAAAGTTGGGCTAGATGTTGGACTAAACTTAAAAAAAAAAAAAAAATTTACTTGGGCCGGGCGAAAGTAGAGCCCAAAAAAAAGTTGGGGTAGATGTTGGGCTAAACTTAAAAAAAAAAAAATTTACTTGAGCCGGGCGAAAGTAAAGCCAAAAAAAAGTTAGGATAAATGTTGGGCTAAACTTAAAAAAAAATTAATTGGGCCGGGACAAATGAGCCCAAGGCCCAAGGCCCAAGTCAAACACTTGACCACTGTAGATGAACAGTGGTCAAATGTTTGAGGATTGTATTATAGAGAAATGTTAATATTATATAGTTTTTTTATGTAATGGAAGTATATGTTTGGTTTATGTCTTTAACGGTATATAGTTTTTCTAGAACGATTCATTGATTGTCGGAAAAGTTGGTAATTTTTGTCATATTTACGTGTAACTTTGTCTTGTGTAGTTGTGTTATTATTTATTCCGGACCTTTTTACCCTTAAAATTGGGCCTGGACTAGAACATTAGGTCATCTAGTCAACATTCATCGAGCCTTCAGGCTTTTAACGAGCCTGTTTCTCAACAACCAGATCATGCTCGACCAGACCAATCAAAAGTAAGGGTGAGCACAAAAGTAAGGGTGAGCAGAAAAACCGTAAAAAAACGAAGATCGAAACCGAATTGAACTGAAAACAATTGAACCGAACTAAAAACCGAACAGAATTTGCCAAAACTGCACTACAAATTCGGTTTTCAGGTTGAGTATGAGTTTCGACATCTGAACCGAAAACCGAATTTATATAAATACATATATATTTTTATATATTTATATATACATAAAAAAATTTAAAATTTTATCCTGATATAGAAAAACACATCAAATAATTTTTTTTTTGCTAAATATCTATGTAATTATTTAAAAAAGAAAAATGGTGTAATTCGGGTCAACCCGAAAACCGAACCGAGTTCAAATTCAGTTTTCGATTCGGTTCTCAGTTTGACCAATTTTTTTTTAAACCGAACTAACCAAACAACCCAATAAGCAAACCGATCAACACCCTAGATCAAAAGACCAAGCCAAAACAAAATCCTCCCTAAGATGTCCAAAAGACCCGGCTCCCCATAAATGATGTTCGGATTGGCCGGCCCATCCTTGAATCCACTCTCTAGTTTAAACGAGAGAGCATAATGCCCGCGTGTTGTGGCGGGGCTTACTTTATATTGAAACGGTTCGGCCTTTATAGTGTGAGTTTTTTTTATCCCATGTATTCTCTGTTTGTCTTATATTGAAACGGGTTCTTTTTTGTGTCTATTTATTTTTAGCCCATATGTTTTGTTGTGGTATAGAAATTGGTGGCTTAACTTGTGAGTGATTTAATCAATGTTTTGAAACCCGGTTCGACCCGGCTGGGCAACCGGTTGAAAAAACGGGTCAAATTAAACCGGGTTTCATATTTTCGAAACCCGGTTAGACCCGCCGGGTTTAAAGTGACCCGGCCGGGTTTTGTTTTTTCATGTTTTTTACAAATAAAGCAAGTTTTTTTTATATATATTTGCGACACAATTTTATTTGTTATATGTTATATTTGTTAGTAAATCGTTTTTAGGCTCAATATAAGGTATATTCATGATTTATATATACACATTTTTCGTATCATTGCAAATACCTTTTTTTTTTATTTTTTAAAAACCGAGTTGACCTGGTGGTCGAACCGGTTGAACCCGTAACCCAGTGATCCGGTGACTCGAGCGGGTCGATTAGAAACCCGATTTTCAAAACATTGGATTTAATGAAATGATATTATGGTTTCTGGTTATTTCCTTTTGTTTGTTACAGTTTGGTGTGTTAATGTGTCATTGCAATTGACTTATCATTAGCATACAAAACCCAATACATCGGCCCAACACATACCTTTTTTTATAACATATTGTTAGCCCAAAGGAAAAAAAAGACCTAACCTACATCTTTTTTGTCGTTACTCATGATGGGTTTTAAATATAAAGTTGATCATTCTAAATCATTAAAGAATAGCTAGTTTTGAAGATATAAACTTTATGTTAAAGTATATTACATAAATGTTAAATTCTTAAAGAACACAATGGAAATACAGTTAGCAATCTTATTTTTTAGCTAGTTTATTATAGTAATCATACATAATTATATGATACATTCTATAAATACCAAATCAATTTATGATTTATGCACTAAGACACCATTACTAATGGAGCTAGTTAGTATCAAATCACTAGCCTTTTTTCTCTTGATCATTCAATTTTGCATTAATCTCTTGTTAGCCTCACAATTGGACTTCCTCATACCTCATAACGAAGGCCGAGCTCAAGTTGGGGTGCAACCCCTCACGTGGAACAAGACCTTGGAATCTTATGCTCGCCGGTATGCTTACCAGAGACTCGAGGACTGTGATTTGCAGCACTCGGAAGGACCTTATGGTGAAAACCTAGCTGTAGGTTTTGGTGATCAATTTACAACAAATGAAGCTGTTAACATGTGGCTTGGGGAAAGACAATACTATGAGTAAGAATCAAATTCGTGTCTTAGTGACGAGTGTCTTCATTATACACAAATGGTTTGGCGTGATTCACTTTATCTTGGTTGTGCTAAGGTTAAGTGCTATAACGATTGGTGGTTTGTTATTTGCAACTATGACCCACCAGGGAATTATGAGGGACAACGCCCGTATTAATTTTTAAGATGTTGGGCAATATATGAACTGATGCCCTTATCTAGGAGCGCTGATTCATAATTCAAGTACTGTAATATTGTAGTGATTTATGTTGATGAAAACATTGAACCTCAGCTAGTCGAATCCGGTGTACTAAAATCATGAGTGCAAAGTAGGGGTGTTATCGGGTCGAGTCGGGTTTTGATTTTTAAAAACTCACCCGCAACCCGACCCGATAAGTAATCGGGTTATCAGGTTTGGGTGATGTTAGGGTCGGATTATGTCGGGTGGGATGATGCGGTATCGGGTGATACTACAAATAAGGTTTTTGTTTGCTTTTTCATCATTAAATTGTCTTCGCTTTTCTTGGTTTACAATCAAAAGCAATTGTTTTCTTTCTGTTTCTTCGACTCACAATTATCTTATCTGATCAATGAGCCTCTTATATTTCTAATACTTTTTTTCTTAGCGTTAATTCATTTACTTTCATAATTCTTATAAATTAGTCTAATTTCACAGATTCAAATATACATGCATTCACTTGGTCATAATATGTTGGCAAATGTAGTAAAACAGTTGTTCAAAATCCAGTTATCCTAATATCACATTGGTATCAATTCATTTCATAAGAGTACATACAGTGGTACCAGTATGTAAGATCACGTCTAGGGATGGCAAAAAAACCCGAACCCCACGGAGAAACCCGAAGTAATTGGGGCGGGGCGGGGCATGTTTATTGGGTTATGAGGCGGGTTTGGGGCTTAAACGGGGATTTTAATCGGGTTTGGGGAGGAGAGCGGGGAATAACATCCCCGACCCGCCCCGCCCGAATAATATATACACATATACAAATATATCTACTTATACAATATTTTTTTATTATACACAAGAGATATTTTCTAATATTTTTTGTTTTTTTTATCTTTGTAAGATTGTGATTATAAAATCTTGTTTAATGTTATATTTATAAGTTATAATTTTTGACGGTGTAATTTATCATTAATTTTTTTTTAAAGACAACATTTTAAAAGACCAAAAAAGAAAGATATCGAGCAAGGCATCCCCTCAATTAACAAGCTAATTAAAAGAGGAAAAACCCCAAAAGAGAAAATACAAAACAAAACATAAAAACTACTGGTAGCATAAAATTCTTAACAAAACTACCACGAAATCTAATTTATCATTATTTATGTGTAATGCTATCGTTGAAAACTTAATAACGCTTGTTTGTATTTGATTATGAGTAGGTTTTTTATTTTCAAGTTATTACTAACTGTCTAAAAATAATAATGAACGTGAAATATTGCGGCTTTGATTGAGAATTGCATCCAAAGAGGACACTTCGATTAGATCCCCCATTAGTACGGGGCGGGTTTGGGGGAGCATCTCGCCCTGACGGGGCGCACCGATTAGATCCCCGACGGGGATCGGGGCGGGTTTGGGGAGAACTTTAGTAATCGGGTTTGGGGATGGGAATGGCTGCCCCGCCCCAAACCCGCCCCGTTGTCCTCCCTAATTACATCAAGAAAATAAAAATAGATTTTTCGGGTCTTATCGGGTTGACCCGATAACAATAATTATTCAACCCTAACCCGACCTGATAACATTATCGGGTTATCGGGTTCGGGTCAAAACAACCCGACAAGATCTTTTAACCCGAGTTAACCCGACCCAATAAGCCTTATAGGGTTCGGGTTCGGATTCGGGTCGGGTCAACCCGACCCTACTGACACCCCTAAGTGCAATGTGTTTAGGCACGTTAAAAATGCTCAACTTGGAAAAGTTAATGTTGACCCGATAGCTAGCAAGTTTTTATTTTAATGATTTGATCCGTTAAAAAAAATTCAACATAACACAAATGATCACTCATAGTTAAATTACTGAAACTAGCATGATACCCCGTACGTTACGACGACGAGTACCTTATAATTAAAATTCTTGAGAGTTCGAACTTTAAACTCATTTTACATGGCATCGGGGCTCAAAATCAACATCGCCAAATCTAATGTTTATGGAGTGGGGGTCTCCGAAGAAAATCTTAAAGCCATGGCAAATTTAACTGGATGTTTAGCAAGCTCTTTACTATTCACTTACTTAGGTCTCCCTATTGGCAAGAACATGAAACTTGCGGATAGTTGGTGCTTGATGGTGGACAAATTTAAATCGAAACTATCCAATTGGAAAGCTAATCTCCTTTTAATTGGTGGTCGTCTTACGCTGATCAAATCGGTTTTAGGCAGCCTCGGGATATTCTACTTTTCTATTTTCAGATCTCCAGAATTGACCCTCAATATTCTTAAACGTCTACTGGCCAGATTCTTTTGGAGGGAGGGGGGGGGGGTCATGATGATCATCACAATATGGCTTGGGTCAAATGGGACAACATTCTCGCTCCACTTGATCAGGGTGGTTTGGGCGTGGGAAGGTTAAAAAGCATTTAACCTTGCTTTACTCAAGAAGTGGCGTTGGAGACTAGTGAACAAACCAGACTTACTTTGGGTCAGAATTATTAAAGCTATTCATGGAATGGAGGCTGGATTCGATGAAAAAGGCTGTTATACAAAGGGTATCTGGGCAATAATTGTGGGTTCTTCCAATTATTTGCACTCGCGTAACATCCTCTCCAAAAGTACTCTTCGGCGGTCTATTGGTTCGGGTTCGTGCATTCGTTTTTGGAAAGATATAAGGCTCGGAGACATGCCTTTGTGTGCACGCTTTAACATATTGTATTGTTTGGAATTAGAGGAAAATTGCATGGTTAATGAACGACTCATCTTAGATATATGGTCATGGAATTAGCGTAGACCGATCACCTTTAGACGCACATCAGATCTTCTTCATGTTCTCATGCATGAGCTTCGCCACGTTGCACTTTCATCTAACTCAGATTCTTGGACATAGAGTGTAGGAGAAGATGGGGTTTTTTCTATTTCTGCCACTCGTCTTCATATTGATCACACTATTCTTTCGTCTTCAAACATTAAAACAAGATGGAACAAAGGCCTACCAAGAAAGGTAAACATTTTCATTTGGAGATTGCATTTGGAGAGGCTTCCTACTTGGTAAAACCTTTCCAAACGGGGTCTAGAAATTGACTCTATAATGTGTCCAATATGTAACACTAATGTCGAGTCAAACGACCATATTTTCTTCAACTGTGAAGTTGCTTCTTCTGTTTGGGATTTGATACGTTTATGGTGTAATATATCGTTCCCTCTGCCGTCTTCTTCTCATGATTGGCTCACATGGATCGGCAATTGGCCGGGTTCGAGTCTCCAAAAAGATCGTCTTTATGTTGTCATCGCCTCTATGTTTTGGACTCTTTGGAAATATCGTAATAGGGTCACGTTTAGCTCTCTTTCGTTGAGGAAATGTGACATCTTTGATTCTATTCGTTTATTTTCTTTTTCTTAGCTAAAATATGAAGGTAGAAAATTTTCTAGTTGGATAGATTGGTTATATAATCCTTTGTAACTTTCTAGCATCTTGCTAGCTTTTATATAATTATATTTGTTGTTCAAAAAAATGTTTTCTTGATAATACATTTATCTTGATAATGACTTTATAAATGACGGGAATTGTATGCCCTTATAACTTCAAATAATGACAAACTATATTACTATACTATAGAGTAAGATGTCACATTAAAGTACATGATCATATTATTACATTTATTAAAATGCAGTACTTCGGTAAACAAGCATTAAATTCAACCCGACCAGACCCGTCTGTTTTCGGCGGGTTCTGGCCGGTTCCGGCGGGTTTCGACGGGTTGACCTGGTCCAGCCTATTTTCCCCTTATTAGGATACGTGTCCCCTCTCTTTCTTCTTACACCCTCTCTCATTCACTCTCTCTCTCTCTCTCTCTCTCTCTAATCATGATTAATCTCTCATGTCTTCTCCACGTACTCCATGACTCATCTCTCCCCTCGCATATATCAAGATTGATCTCATGAAGCCACCGAACCTCTCTCTCTCTCTCTCTCTTTCTAAGATGCAGGTAACAAATTTTAAAGCTTGGAAGTACATGTTTGAAGTTCTCCTTAATCAGTTTATAAGTTTGTTAGGTTGGGATAGACAAGGAGTGAAAGTGCTTGACTTTACTGGATTGAGTCTAGAGTGGTCTTAGGGTCCGTTTGGTATGGGGGTACAAGGGGGTTTGGGTTAGAAGTTGGGTTGAATATGTTGCTTGGTATAAACATGTGGGCCCAAAAGTTGGCTTGAATGCAAAATATATAGCTTGCACAAATCTGAAGCACATACTCGGGTTTCAAATTATTTCACTGATAAAATTTTGTCCTTTTCACAAAAATGTAGGCCTTAGTTTAGTTCCCACCTCTTATTAATATTTTAAAAATATTTTATTACTAAAAATTTAAACATTTTTTCTTAATATATAATTTTAAAATAATAATATTATACAAAAAATACATTTTCTCTCTCCTACTTTTTTTATTAAACCTACACTAAATCCAAATTCAAATCATGATCCTAATCCAAATCCAAACACCTTAACAAACCAAACGGACCCTTAATTTATTTTCTAAGATATAAGAACGGTTTACTTTTTGAAGTATAAATTTAAAATGAAGAGTAACTGTATTTATCATTTGTTTTTAGTAAGTAATTTTTTTTAGAACAACAAGTTAGTTGTTAGTGATTCGAGCTCACAATGACATTCAATTGGGCAGTATGCAAGACTCGAACCTTCACCTTAGGGGATAAACCACACTCCTTTTTGCTCCAAAAGGAAAACCCCTACGAAGAGGCTCGAACTTGAAACCTCTCGCATGTGGTAACAACCTTTCCAAGATTACCATTTTAGTAAGTAATTTATACATGTTAAAACAAGAAAAAATAATAATTGAAGGTATAATTATAAATCTTAATTAACTCCTAGTCCCGTTTTGTGTTCACGGCTTACAAAGTACACATCTCTCGATGTTTTTTTAATACTCATCATCTAACATTTTTTTTATCTTCTCTCCTACTCGAACACATACATGTATATCTCTTTCTCTTACTATATTAAATCCTAGTCCGGTATAGCATGCATCAGATTTGATTTTTGGGTTTTTTGCTCGGATTTGATTTTGAGTTTTTGATAACTAAGTAAGTGCATGCATCTTTGATCGGATTTGATTTTGAGGTTTTTAAAAGATGAGGCGTGTCACACTTTATGGTGGGAGAGTAACAGTGATATGATGGTTTGTGGTGGGATAGTGAAGTGGATCTTACGGTATCCAGATTATCTTTTAATAAGTGTTTGAAAATCATTTACATGTTGTTTGATTGAGCTTTGTATCTGTTAATTGTTTTAGCTAGGGCTAGGGTTTCATGTTTTGTACTAATTGGGTCGATTAGTGTCCTTATGTTTGTGCTTTTTTGTGTGTTTTGATAGTTTTAAAGGTTAATTACATTTGCGGGTTTTGTTTGATTGAGCTTTGTATTCGTTTGTTGTTTTAGCTAGGGTTAGGGTTTTGTGTTTTAGTATTAATTAATCAATTAATATGCTGATGTTTATGTTTTTGGTATGTTTTTATAGTTTTAAGAGTTAATTACATTTGTTTGGGGTTTTTGCCTGTTTTAGTTGATGGTTTTTATGGTTCATTGTTATTGAATTTTTATTCGATGATTGTGTTTTGTTTGGATGCTTTGGTTTCTGGCATGCGTGTTTTACTTCGTGTTGCTTATCAAGTTGTTTCAACTTTATTGTAGGCTTTATATATTGCAACTACTATCGTGTAGGCTTTACATATTGCAGCCCGTACTATGTTCACGACTTGGAAAGTACACATCTCTCGATACTTTTTTTAACTGACTCGTATCTTGGCGTGGCATCACTATATTGTGTTCGCAGCCACGGCGGGTTAAATTATCTTTGCTAAGGGTTTGTTCATACGTATGGCTTGGCAGGGCATCACGACATCGTGTTTGCAGCCGCCATGTGTCTTTTTGGGTGTTGTTTCGTATGTGTTTTGTTTCCAACTAGTATCGCGTGGCTTGGCAAGGCATCACGACATTGTGTTTACAGCCATCGAGTATTGGGTATCCTTATGTTGATCGGGTTTGCAACCACAACGAGCTGGTGTTGCTTTGCATTTGTTTACTCCTGTTGGAAGTCATGCATTATAGATGCCGAATTTGTGGCTTGGCATTGCAACATGTCACTGTGTTTGCAGCCGCCAAGTATCGGGTATCCTTTTATTTGTCTCATGTTTGCTTTGTTGAGGGTTGTTTGCTTTGTCACTGGTTTACGGTAGTGTCTAAAATTAACGTGGGTCTTTATACTATGTGCCTAGACCATGATGTTTACTTCATAATTTCTATCTTATTTTTGTGCTGATCATTTTTGGGAAATTCACCACCATCGTTTGCACAGACCTTTGTATCTGTTAATTGTTTTAGCTAAGGTTAGGGATTCATACTTTCTACGAATTTGGTCGATTGATGTGCTAATGTTTGTGCTTTTTGGTATGTATTTGATAGTTTTAAGAGTTAATTAGGTTGGTTTGTGTTTTGTTGTTGTTTCGATTGACGGTTTTTACTGTTTGTTGTTATTGAACTTTTATTTGATAACTGTGTTCGGTTGGATGCTTTCGTTTCTAGCTTGCGTGTTTCACATCTTGATGCTTATCAGTTTGTTTGAACTTTATTGTAGGCTTTACATACTCAAGCTACTGTCGTACTTTGCAATGTCGACAGTTTAATGGGTTGCGATGGTTAAAATTGACCCTTATTTTGGCATGGCATCACCAGATTGTGTTTGCAGCCATAGAGGGTTAAATAGTCTTTATTAAGGCTTTGCTGATATTGCGTTGCAGTTACATGGCTTTTGTGAGTCCTATAAGCGACACGTAGCTTGACAGGGCATCACGTCATCGTGTTTACAGCCGTCGTGTGTCTTCTACTGTCTCATTATTTGAATACGTAACATACGCGCCTTTTTATTTGGTTCTAGCACCACAGTAGGCTGGCAAGACAAAGCCATGGTGTGTCAAAAACATTTTTATCTAGATCTACACATGCAAATCGGAGGCATTCAGTTTAGGCATTCGTCTCTATTGACGACCCCCGTGTCCATGTCAGGAGTCAACAACAACGCTTTTGAGAATGTGATCATATCTCTTTAGGTGTTGACTCCTTACTTTGACGCATGATTTATCTTTAGAGTGTGCATTTACTGCTGAGCATTAACATTTATGACTGCGGAACATTAGCATTTATGATTGAGGTTTGCTTATGCTTTTGGTTTTTGGCCTCATAGGTGATGGCTGCCATCAGTTCACACCACACCAAGTAGGCAAATCCCGATTGTTTCTCTTACAATATAATTACAATTCTAGCGTTTATAATGCATAACTACCATCTGGATTCACTTAAATTATATGGTAACACATGGATCATTTTATATTTGTTATTGGTGATCAAAATTGTTTGATCGTGAAGGCTGAAATTGACCCGTATCTTGGCGGGGCAGTACGACGACGAGTTTGCAGCCATGGCGGGTCTCATAGCCCTTTATCTAATCCGATTGGAGGCCTATAATGTCAAGGTTCGTATAGTTGGTAAAATGTTAACAACTACCCGACCCGGGTTTAATTAAGAGTTATAATACAGTGTAATGAAAGCAGGTGGTCCATTAACGTTTATCTAGAACGATCAACTCTTCGTTCAAAGTATAGTGAACAACAAAGTTTCCGAAAGTCACATTACAGTTTTGTTTGTGCACCTTTATAAGGAAATGATGAATACGAGTGTTTTCAATAGAAGGAATGGAAGTCCGTGACTTGGCTGGGCAACCTGTTAGGTATGCAGCCGTGACGGGCTTTCATTTTTTGGAGCCCTTAGCTCCTATGTAACCCAATCAATTCTTCCCAATACGGTGTACAAACTAAGGCAATGATGATAAAACAAAACTAAGCCTTTGAGCCGATCGATTTTACAATATAAGAATCAAACAGTTTTGATTTATGTGCTTTGTATGTCGTGAATATAAATTGATTTATCATGTGTACCAACTCTTACACAACCTATGAGCATCTAAAGCACCGAGCGAGATGTTGTACGCGCATATAGGCTGCTCAAGAATAAGGATGCACATTCTAGCTGGTCACAGTTTTACAATCATAGGCAATGAAGAGATTACCGCTTATGTGGTGGATGATAAAGGGTGCAAGCGACCTGTATCTTGGCAGGGCAGCATCTACAAAAAGATGTTTGCAGCCATGGCCGATCAAGCGCCCTTCTATGCAGAACTGCATTCGTAAATCTGAGCCAAAACAGTGTGACAAATATATGTTTGAGTGGTTAAGAAGAAAGTGGGAGATAAGATGAAAAAAGTGGTAGGTGATGAGTATTAAAAAATGTTTCTACAAATATGTACTTGCTTCAATCATAGTTTGATAATGAATACGAGTAGTCTTAATAGAAGGTGTGGAATTCCGTGACTTGGCTGGGCTACCGCTGTTAGGTATGCAGCTGTGGTGGGCTTCCATTGTTTTAGAGCCCTTAGCTCATATCTGAGCCAATCCATTCTTTCTATTACGGTATACAAAATAAGGCAATGATGATAACACAAAAGTGAGCCTTTGTCTGCTTACTTTGTGTTAGATGTTGGACTGTGTTGGGTGCCACCCAACCGTATCTTGATGTGGCATCACTATATTGTGTTTGCAGCCACGACAGATAAGGTGCCTTTTTATCCGATTCTAGCATCACAGTAGCCTGGCAAGGGAGCATCAACAAAGTAGTGTTTGCAGCCATGGTGTGTCAAACACCTTTTTATCTGAATCTGCACTTGAGAATCTGAACCATTCAGTTTAAATATCCGTCTCTATTGACCATCCCCGTGTCCATGTCAGGAGTCACCAACAACACTTTTTAGAATGAGATTATATCTCTTTAGGTGTTGACTCCTTACTTGAACGCATGAATGATCTTTGGAGTTTGATAGGGGTTTTGGCACTGTTACGCGTGTTAAATATAGAAAATGGCTTCTGATTCGGGATACGTAACAATGACAAAACCCTTAGCGTATATCCAGATGCTACATTGACACATGTGTGGAAGGACGGGTATGAAATTTCGCGTTTGCTTTCTTGCATTATATTACCATGTATAATCTGCCACTTCAACATTGTTGTTAAGATTGCTGCTGATACTGCAGAAGATTATTTTTTTTTGATTGAGGCTTGCTTATGCTTTTGTTTTTTTTGCCTTATCTGGATTCGCTTAAATTATTTGATACTACACGGATCATTTTATATTTGTTATTGGTGATCAAAATTGTTAGATCACGCAGGCTGAAATTGACCCGTATCTTGGCAGGGCAGCACGACGACATGTTTGCAGCCATGACGAGTCTCATAGCCCTTTATCTGATCCGATTGGAGCCCTGTAATATCAAGGTTTGTTTAGTTGGTAACGCGTTAGCAACTACTCGAGTCAGGTTTAATTAAGAGTTATAATATAATATAGTGTAATGAAAGAAGGTAACATTTCTGTTTATGTACCTTGATTAGGAAATGATGAATACGAGTGGTTTCAATAGAAGGAATGGAAGTTCGTGACTTGGGTGGGCAACCTGTTAGGTATGCAGCCGTGGCAGGCTTCCATTTTTTCAGAGCCCTTAGCCCCTATCTGAGCCAACCGATTCTTCCCATTACGGTATATACAAAATAAGGCAATGATGATAACACAAAATTGAGCCTTCGAGCTGATTTGTGTGCTCTTGAATCATAGTTAGATGGTGAACTACAATTTAGATCTGGAATATATATATGTTTGAATATGATTGAGGATTATATCAGTTGTTAGAAACTACGGCCAGTTTGCGGGCCTCTATTACGTAAATAAACTGTGATATGGGTTTTGTTCCTATCACATGTACCCATTTAATAAAAAAATAAAAAAATAATTTGGTCTACGCGATAGTGACAAAACCCTTATCATACTTCCGTTGTTACGGAGTACGCTAAACGCATAGGCTATGAAGAGACTATTGTTTTTGTACGCTGACTAAAAGCAACCCGCATTTTGGCAATGAGGTATCAACAAAAAAAGCGTTTGCAGCCATGGCGGGTCGAACACCCTATCAGTCGAAGCCGCATACACAAATATGAGCCAAAAGAAATGCATGTGTTTTATTTTCTTCGTACAGTGTAAACATGTGTAATATATCGCTATTTCCTTCATGTAAACTGATACAATTTGTCACGTATTCCTAAATGGATAAAATGGAAATAAATTAATTATTTAATGGAAAGGCCGATACGATAAGCCGTAATTTAAAGACTGACAATATATTAATAACGAAAAATCCCGCAATCCACAACAGAGCGCGGGTTAAAATACTCGTTCAACATCATTATGAAGGGAACAAAGAAAGAGAGGGTATATAGACGAGTTTACCCTCATGTGTCAAGCACATGAAGGATTTAATGGAATAAGTTGAGAGAAATTAAAATGAGGGACCATCAGTGTTATTCTTTGCAAAGATAAGGACAGATAGTGCAACGTTAAACTCTCAGGGATGGTAGATGCAATTTTTGCCAACCACAGGGAGCATTTATGTAATTTACTCTATATTATATAATATTTATCCAAGTTAGGGTTTGGAGCCGACAATGTTGTGAAGCCACCGAGTTGGAGGATCGTCTTGAGGGACTGGGACGACTTGGGTGCACTGTGGAGCTGCAGCTTGATCCGACACTGTTCATACGTCGAGCCTAGCCGAGACGACGGCTTGGAGGATTGAAAAAAATTGTTTAAACTTTGTTAGTGAGTTTCATTAGCTGTCACTTGGTGCCACTTGGTACTATGCTTCATTTCATGGTGTAAACCTGTTCTCTATTATCATTCTAAAGGTATTTCATTGCAACTACACCATTTGATGTCTTGGTCTCTAATTCCTCTCTCTTAAAACACACATTAGTTGTTTAGCTTATCTGTTTTAGACTTGAAGGAGTGGTGATCGGTTAGAGTTTCAAAGTTTCAAGAATCTATGTTAAGGTTTCACTGCTATCATATTCGTTGATGCATGGTATTTTGGTTGCTTTGTTTAGTTTTCGGATCTATGGGCATGTGCTTGTGTTTGTTTGAGCTTTGTGATATCTCTCATATGTAATCAGAAGTTGTCTTTTATGTGGTTTGCTGCAGGTTGTGGTGATCATTTATGGTTTCGTTTTTTCAAAAATTAATGTCAAGTCTTCATTACTATCAGATTCGTTCATGCATGGTATTTTGGTTTCTTTTTTCAGTTTATGGATTTCTAGATATGTGTTTGTGTTTTTATTTGTTTAAGCTTTGTGAAATGTGATATGTAATCCTAAGTTGTAACTTTATATGGCTTGCTATAGGTTTTTTTATTTGATTTTTGGACATGTGTTTGTGTTTGTGTTTGTTTAGGCTTATATCTACTAATTTTGTAATTGTTTGAAGATGTGTTCTATTTGGCTGTCATGATGTTTCAAGTTTTCTTTTTATTGTGTAAAATAGTTGGATGGTTGGGTGTGAGATTAGATGTGTGATCATGAGTGCTGAAAGCTATATTTTGTTTGGCTATTGGATGTATTTTATATTGGTCTGAATGATATGTGTATATTACGTGGTCATTGTTGTTGATTTCACAAGTGTTGTTTTGTTGCACTAAATGGAGGGATGGATGAGTGCGAAATTGATTTGCCTCAACAGCCTCTATTTTTGCGGCTATGACAAGGAATATGTGGATGTGTGTCTGCATTAAGGCGTATTTTATATGGATATGAAAAAATGGAAGGGTGTGTCTTGATCGTTGTGTAGCGTAGTTCGCGTGCTATATTTCAGATTTCTTTGCGTCACATGTGTACGATCTATGGTCATTGGTGCTAATTTGATAAACGTTTTCTTGCCAAGTAAAATGGAAGAACCCGTGACGTGATGCAACCTGAGTTAAGTCGCAAGTTCCGATTTCATAGGTTGTACGACCTATGTTTTTTGGCACGCCAAAATATGACATACCGTATAGCGCCTATGAAATGAGCGGCAGTGGCGACAATTTATACAAGGCATATAAAATCAGCTTTCATTTAGGGATGTTTCAATTTATATCACCTGATGTGGGTATCTGTTTTTCATTTTTTTTATATAAACGTCGTCCGAGTGATGTTGTTGTGGACAATTCACAATTGTTAAGCAATGACATAGGTTGTGTATAATCATAAGTGTTGTGAGGTGTATTTAATTTACATGTGGTGAAATGGAAGTGTGTTCTTATGTTTGTTCTTATATCATTAGAGTTCTAAACTTTTTGGCTGTCTTTAAAGTCTCGGATCTCATCAGGATTGTGTTCTTATATCTAAATTTACGATTTCAGGTTGCCATTGGTGTTGTTATCGTAAGTGTTCTATGTATGGCGCAAGCAGAGGTTTTCGCCACATAGATTTGCAGCATCACATGTACAAATTTTACTTTTAGTGGTAATACTTTGTGTTAGTCAGCCGTTCAGTATATGGTGGTGAAGTTTTTCGTATACTTTATACGATGTTTTGTAAATCTAATTTATATAGTAGTTGTTTGGCTTTGATGATTCAGTAACTTGCTTAGTCTTCTTTT
>BQNB010115435.1:0-14512 GCA_026074375.1 Tanacetum coccineum
AAAAAAAAATAGAGAGAATAGTTTAAGGTTGAAGAAGAGTTTAGGAAAGTTTTGGGACACCCATAAGAGCGTTAGGGAGAGTATGGAAAACTAAGAGGAGAATAAAACACCCAGAAAACGTTACGTAAGCCGAAACGGCTTAGGGCGAACACCCAGCTGGACTGTTGAGCATTCTGCCGTACGACAGAGAGAACGACGAACTCATAGCCGGACGGCAGAGGAGCTGGCCGGGCGGCTTAGGGAGTTCTGTCCAAAAAAAATTTCAAAAATGAAACATCATGTTCAAAAGTGATATACTTGGTTTTATCAGTTCGTAAATTATTGTTAGGACTTATATTGTCTGATTTTGCAGAAAAGTCGCAAGGATACGTTGCCAAATCCACTTATTGTAGAGTATGAGAAAATGAATAAGAAGAATACAATCACTTACTCGTTGCAACCTGTGTCGAATGGTAATTTGAAGTGGAAGGATTTGCCATCCGTGGAGAGGCATACTTATTGTGAGAGGTTGTCAAAATTGCATGATAGAAGCATTGGGGGTACCAAGAGTTGGCAACTGAAGCGTGTTTAATGCTTATTGTTTCGAAGATACTTTGAGAAATATGATGAAATTGGAATACATTTACGAAGGAGATGGAGATGTTTTTGTTGATTACTCATGGGAGAGAGCACTCTTAATTGATGATGAAGTTTATCCTGAATGGGTGTTGGAATTCTTTTCAACAATGTATTTTGACAAGGATGTGGACAAAAGCAGATTGATGACGAAGAAGTATATATGGGTTCGATTGTGTGGAAATGAGCATATACTTACTCTTCCCGAGTTTGTAGTTGTGCTAGGTTTGTTTACGGAAGACGAGGTGAATCATCGATTGTTTAGCGTACACTTTGGTAAGTTAGAGGTTGATGATAGGCAGTTTGACCATAGGGAGTATTGGACTAGAGTTGGAAAGCCGACATTGACTAACCACAAGGAAGTGCTTGTTAAGGAACCACTCATGCGGATTGTGCACAAACTCATTGTGGGATCTTTGGTGCATAGACTAGCTAGTATAGAGAGATGTCAAAAACGAGATTTGTAGATGATGAGCGCTTTGGAGGAGTTACATGGAGTGAATTTGGCTTGGATTGTTCCGGATCATTTATACAAGCATGCTCCGGGAACAAAGGAGAGTAGTGTCATTTGTGCGAGTCATTATGTGACTAAGATTGCTAGGTCTCTAGGGTATTATGAGGATGATGAGATTAGGAAGTGTTTAGAGCTGATTAATTATGAGTATTGGACAACAAAGATGTTGGCAAAAGAGCTGGATAAAGAGAATCAGCGCTTGTTGAAAGAAACTGGAATACCAACTCAGGCTGAAATAGGAAGCAGCGAGCAGAGGCATGAGCCAAGAGGTTTGAACACAAGTTGGGGAGATTGGAACGCTAGTTTAAATGAGGTTGAGCGTGGGAATGTTTGGAGAGACTCTATGTTGATTAGGAATAACTATATGCTCGAACACTCCATGCCCATTCTCCATCATTTGGCGGACCAAGGTAACTTTGCATACCCGACTTATGAGCCACCAAATGTTCCACCGTACCCATATCCATATATACCATACCCTCACCCTTACACGCATTACCCTAACCCGGGTAATCAAAGTAACCAATGAGGAAGCTATGGATTGAGAGGTGATGATTATTTCACTAGTGCAATGCCAGACTTTGGAGGAAATTCTTCGGGATATGCAGTTGGAGGATCGTCTAGAGGAGCTAGAATTGATGATGAGGATATGGACGAGTGATTGCACGAGAATTTTTTTTTCATATAATTTATTTCGTATCGTAGGATGTCAAATTTATGTTTAAACTATTACCGTGGTTTGTTAATCTTAGGATATTTTTCTTTTATCATATTATGTTGGGAAATGTAGTGTATTTATAGGGATGACATGTGTTGACGTATCTGGTGGTTATCATATCCAAGTTCGAAGATTGCTTCGCAAATCGGGTAATAATGATTGTCTTAATTTTTCTTATTTCATTTACTTTGAAGTTCGTTTACTTATATTGAGGACAATGCAAAACTTAAGTGCGGGGGAGGAAAGTAATTAGGAAAAAGAAAAAAATGTGGTCCGATTTTAAAATTTGTTATGCAACACATAGCCAATGTGAGATAAAGGTAATTTAAGTGATAAAGGTAATAGCAAACCATTTTGAAAAGAAAAAAAAATTATTAAAAAGAAAAAGAAAAGAGTAGTGTTATACTAACTAGTAGTTAGGTCTATGGATTACTAGTTACCAAATATGTAGTAGTCGATCGGAGGTTGATCGAAAAAAAAGTAAATAAATAGCCAATGAAGCTATAAATTATGAAGATGAAGGAAGAAGTGAAATTTTGGAGTATCGATTAGCCAATGTGCTGAGACGTGATACCGGTAGTTAATCAAAGAATTAAGGAATAACTTACTTGGTAACTAGGAGTTTGTAGACTTAACTAGCGATTAGTTACAAATAAAAAGTAAATAAAAATCCTTTTGATAAGTTACCTGGTGCTCACGCTATCTTTCGGAGTTGTTGTGATAACTTATACAAACCTATGGTAACATGGAAGTCACTTTTTGATTTGAAAAGATACACCTGCTCGAGGGCGAGCAGAACCTAAGTGTGGGGGAGTTTGATAACGCTCAGATTTGGTATGTTTTGGGATGCGTTATCTGGGTTTTATACATGATATTTGGCTAAATAATACTGTTTTTACCCTTGTTATTGTGCAAAGTGAGTTTCTTGTGTTGCAGCTAGCCAGAAGACGTGAAGTGCAGAAAAGAAGTTAAGAAATGAGAGTTGGTTTGATATTTGACTTGAAGACCCATCTGGACCAGTAAAACAAGTGCTTTTGGTCATATACATGTGGTATGGATTGACCCGAGGAATTACTAGTTAATAAGAAGACGAGAGATGAGGAAAAGAGAAAGTCGTATTGCGCGACGAGGTCTTTGCCACCCGGTGGGAAGGATTGCCGCCCGGCTGGGACCTCGACAGGATTGCCGCCTGACAGAAGCTTTTGCCGCCCGGATGGAGGACGATGTCAGTTACAAAAATACAATTATGAGAGAATTAACGAACCATAATGCCTGGAAACCGATCATATTCTCATAATATAAACTGAGGGGACTTCCATTTACTTCTTAATTCGGTTTGGTGAGCAATATAAATATATGGTGGATCTTAACCTAAAGAGAGACACTTAACCATTGAAAAAGTTAAGATTTCACCACCACTATTTACCCCAAAAGCTGTATATTTATCTCTGGAAACCCAAGAGTGAGAGAGGACGAATTTGGAAGAAGAAGTACCACTCTTTGGCGTTACATTGATTGAACACGGCAATTGGAGGACCTTGGCGAGCTATATCACCAAATTTCTAGGAATCTTTTGTAGGTATTTATCTTCATGAGTATTTCTGAAATGTGTTTTTATTTACCACTTGAAGGTTGTATTGTTGAAATGAATTTACACATGGAGTAGTATCATAATACTTATGTAAGGAACGAAATGGATTTGGTATAATGTTTGATTGTGTATGAACGATGATTTATGTGATTAAGTGATTTATTTATGTCTTGAGTTCTTCTCTATGATTTGTGGTAGTATACCCACGGAATCATAGGTCGAAAGGGATTTCGTGGCGTAGACTATTCTCTATTAGTTGTGACAAACTAAAAAGGGGTTTTAGTAATTGACACATACCATTTTCACATAGTCAAAAAGATGAGAAAAAGGTCTTAAATTCAAGTATAGGTCGAAAGGACTTGTTTGAATCACTTAGGAACATTATTTATCTAGTAAACATACTTTATTGGCTTGGGGTTGATGATGTTCATAGGCCGAAAGGGTTCGTCATTAGTCTTATGCATAAATAGGATTTGGTGAAGCATACCACGGAACCAAATCGTATACAAATGGGTTTTGTGAATCATGCACATTTGTTTACCCAACATAATCAAACATGTATATCAATGAAGTGGAATTCTCACATAAGTATATTTTTAAATATGGAACGAATTTGCTTAGTTAACTACCATGTTTTTGTGACGCTAATGGTCGTGACAACCTTAGTGTCTAATTCGTTATCTAGTATTGGTTTGCACCAAGTCCCGTGGAACGAACTTGACTTACCTGACTTTATTACGAATGAACGAGTATACTTGCTCGTATGTGTCGTTGGTAATTTCATTACTCTCGATTATAAATGTAAAACTTGCACCCGACCAACACCATCAGGGACGGAGGAAGTAGTAGATTTTATCTTGTTTTCTAAAGTTCTCATCTCTATCTTTGATTCAAGTTACTTTTATCGAACATACTTTATGTAACAACGCTAACAACACGTATTGCTTCATAACACAACATTTCTGGTGTCGTTGTTCACCCCTAAACCCTACTAAAACATAAATACAATACATAAAAAACAAAAAAAATGAAAAATCATACCATCTCGCCTGGCAACGACGGCGCGAGAAGAGACAACGCGAGTCACGCTATGCTTGTGGCGCTGTCGTGCTGAGTTTTCCGTAAAAACACCAGCGAAAACGCTGGACACCCTTGACTTTCATGATTGGTATGTTACTTTTATATTCACGATGATGAGAAGTTAAAAAAATTGAAGTGGTAACTAGCTGAGTCGAGTTTAAATTGACTAGAGCTTGCTTACAAAGTGAGTCCCAAATTAGATGGGAACTCATTATTGGATTTGTTTTAAGCTTTCACAAGTCGTTTGACTTGTTTACACTCAAAGCATAGTTATAGGCAAAAGTCAAAAAAATTCTAAGGGCCCATTTGGTTTGTTGCTTGGAATCACAATGACTATGAGTTTTATTGATGGGTGGAATATGAATGGGTTTAGATTTTAATATCATTATAAAAATATTATTATTAATTAAATAATTTTTGGCAATCGTACGTTTTTAAAAGCTGTTAATATGTTAGAAAAATTACATTTTATTAGTACCTTGACCCATGTGTAAAGATGTTAGATGCAAGAAATATTAAATAATAATAAAAACTGACCAAAATTTTGAAAGGAGTTTATCCGTCAGTCTTTCATTCAATGGGTATTGTTTCACCTTTATATTCCTAGTAGTAGGGCCCACTATAAACCAAACACTTTGAATCAAAGATTGATAGTATTACTTCATTCCATTGCTACAAAACAAACGACCCCTAAGAGTTTTGATAGCATTATGAGATTGAGTTAACAAGCTTGTTTATCATAGATTAAGCTTGTTTAAAATTTTGATATAACATGTGTCTGTTATGATACTATAGTATATGTTTTGGATTTAATCAAAGCCGTCTTTAGGGGAATGCAGTAGGTGCGATTGCAAAGGGCCACTGTTTGATGAGGGCTACTGTTTGATGAGGGCTACAAAATTTCATGCATTTCTATTATATATATACACAAAGGGAGGAGATTAACCCACTTTTATTAATAGAAAAAACATAAAAAAAAAGCGGAGGGCATCTCGGTCATTTTACCTCACATACCTACCACTCTATCAATCAATCACACCTTGTCTTTTTCAGATCTGCTATTTTCTCTCTCACTAAACACACACAACACATAATTTTACACTGATAAAAAAATACACACACTAAAAACACACACACACACACACATCAAAATTGCTTGAAAAACTAAGTTTATGTGAGAAGCTGATGAATTAAACGAATTAAACAGTTTTAGTAGTTGATGTTTATAGTGATAAGATTAAGCATTTGCTTGAACATGATTCCTTGTCTTTGAATGGTAGGATTCAGTTTCATCAATTTAATATTAAGAATGATTCCATGAAGGTCTCATTAAGTGCTCCGATCAGGTATAATCATCTTTTTTTGCTTAATTAATGCTTATTTTGTTGTGGATCTATATTGTGACCTTAATTTTGTTGAGAATGTTACTTATTTTAAGTTGTAGTTATATACAACACTCTATTTTGCTTAATTAGCGCTTATTTTGTATTATAAAGTTGTTGTGGATCTGTATTGTGACCTTAATTCTGTTGAAAATGTTACTTATTTTAAGTTGTAGTTATATACAACACTCTATTTTGCTTAATTAATGCTTATTTTGTATATAAATTTGTTGTGGATCTGTATTGTGAACTTAATTATGTTGATTTAATGATTTTGAGTCAGAATAAGTTGTGGTTATAATCATCATTTATTAAATTGGTTTGAAAAGTTAGTTGTGTGTATAATATCATATATGATAATATGCTTAAAAGTTTATATCATATATGATATAAGTTACGTTTTAAGCTTTTATGGAGATTTTGTTGATTAAATTGGTTTGAAAAAAGTTAGATGTGTGTATAATATAATATATGATAATTTTGTTTGAAAGTTAGCTTCTTTAACATTATAAAATTATAATATATCATATATGATAATGTGCTTGAAAATTCATCAAATCTTTTTATTTGTGTAGAGAAGGCTGTTTTCAAGGCATCTTGAACACCGCAAGCATCCAAAGGCCCAAGAAGCTCAATGAAGAAGCTAATGAATTTTCATTTCACGGTTAAAAATTATTCTTTGTTTTTTTCTTGTAATCCATGTATGGAGTTTTGACGTCTACGGACGACTTTGTAAATCATCGGAAACTTTCTTTGTACAATGTCTTGATAAAATGGTATAACTTTCTTTGTACTATGTCGTCATGTTTTAGGCTGAAATGAAAATGACGAAACGTTTGCGGATGTGATTTTCGATATTATGTCTATTTTGTTTAAGTTTTATTGAACACATTCATAATCACTTGTAAAAAACATTAGAACAGGAAACATGTTATCATTGTTTAAATATCAAGTATGATGGTTGATAAATTACTGGTTATTGTGTTAAATCACATATGATTTCTAAAAAGAAATCACATATGATAGTTTGCTACAAATTGGTAAAATACAAATATCACATCTGATATATAATAGATTCACATTCATGTAAGATCAAAATCAACCAAAATCAAGTAAAATAGAATTTCTAACACTTGTTCATATAAAAATCAAACATTAGAAAGAGTACTTTCAAATATCACATGTGATAATTGTAATGAAAAGAAAAATAATGTAATTTCTTTTTCTTTCAAATAGAATTTCTTATTCTTGAAATAACTCTTCTTTTTTAACCAAGTCTTCTTCTTCTTGAACCAAACCTTCTTTTTCTTAAACAACTTCTTTTTTAATCACAACTTCTTGTTGAATCACGACTTGTTCTTGATCTTCAAACCTTAGCTCCTCTTGTTGTAATCAAAACTTCCACACAATGAACATGCACAACATGTTCTTCAAAACTTTCACATAAGCTGTTACATGACAAAAAGCAAAAAAGCACATAAATGAACACATGTGATATACTAATAAAACAAGACCTAATTGATATCATATTGAAAATAACATATGATATAATCCATCAAATGAAATATCACCTGTGAGTATCAACATATGATATATCAAACGAAAATAACCTTAATTATAACTCACAATAAACCCCCTAAGCTAAAATCATATATGATATATTTTATAATCAACTCCAAAACTTCTTAGTGTCTAACTAATTAATTTTAAAATCAGCTTATATCAAAAACTTAATTCAATCAAATGCTAAATAATAAGTTATTCAGATCATAAAACTACCTAATAATACAGCTTATTCACACTAACTCTCATCTAATTCATATATAACTCTCTTCTCATCTAATTCATAAGCTTATTCATATGAATCAGCTAAAAGGGATAAAATAATCAAATCTGATGAAAATAAGCTAATAAGGTAGCTTATAATTCATCATAATAAATTCAAATTATATAAATTCATAAGCTTATTGATAACTCTCTTCTAATTGATAAGCTTATTCACATAACTCTCCTATAATTCATACGCTTATTCACATAAATATCCTCTCCTCTAACTCATAAGCTTATTCACATCAATCACCTAATAAGTTAGCTTATAATTAAGCATAATAAATTCTGATAATTCATCAAATAAGCTGAATAATAAGCTTATAAATTCATATGATAATAATTCATAAGCTTATTTACATGAATCAGCTAAAAATGGATAAAAAACAAGATCTGATGAAGAAAACGAGATGTATATAAGCTGATAATAAGTAGATCTTACTTGAAGTAGAATATGTTAAGATGATCGATTGAATGATCCTATTGGAATTTTTTTTTATTGCTTGAATAAAAAACGAGATTCGGAATGAAAATACAAATGAAAGATCGATCGATGTGTAGAGAGAGAGAGAGAGAGAGAGAGAGAGAGAGAGAGAGAGAGAGAAAAGAGATACTAAAAAACACAGAGTTTATGTGTGATAAAATGAGAGGGTTATTAAAAAAATTATATATATTAGACGAAAATGCCCTTGTAGTGTAAACTGAAAATTTAATCTTATCCATTGGATGATATGAAGATGGATGGTGGAGATGAGTCCCCCGGTATCCAAGAAAACTTTGGTATCCAAATGAACCTAAATCTAAACAAATAGGACAAACAATTGTATTACCAATTATTCATGATTTACATGTCACATACTCCCCTCATTCCTAAAGGGGGGTGATTTGTGCACCATGTTTTTTAGCCATACACCATCAATCACGCATCACTGATGTTTTACTGTGTGCATTATCGGTGTCATTTAGTGGTGTATGACAAAAAAAACATGGTGCACAAATCACCTCCCATTCCTAAAATTATTGTTCACATATTAAAAATACATTGTTTAAAAAATTGCATTAATTACTGCTTTGATGTTTATAAAATAAAAAAAGACAGTTTATCATTTGATAATTAATTAATGTTTTCTTTTATGTTTGTAAATACCAATTTAAACTAATGATAAACTTTAAACAAATCTAACTATTATTTTTAGAAGCGAACAATTATTTTGGTACAAACCAAAAAAGAAATATGAACAATAATTTTAAAACGGACGTAGTATTTTATAGTATTAACTTATTACTCGTCATTCTCTTTTAATATAAGAGGGAAGTGCAAAATACATCCCTGTGGTTTATCAAAAAACCGTCTCACGTTCTTCGTCAATACTTCGTGCAGATTTCATCCCTCCGTTAGTAAATTGAGGCGCCTTACGTCCCTGAGGACGAACGGTGCAAATTGTTTTCCCGTTAAGTACTAATGTGGGTATAACAGAAAGGGCATTGTTGTCTTTTTGTTTCTACAGGGATGTATGATGAACCTTTGTCTTTTTAAAAAAAAAATTAAATTTTTTCCTTTTACTTTTTTTAAATTTTTAATATTTCTTTTTTAACTTTTGAAAAATATTTAAATTTTTTTTGAAGGAAAACATTTAATTTTTTTTATATTTTAAAAAAATCGAAGAAAAAAGTAAAAATGTTTTAATTTTTTTTTCTTAACTTTTAATTTTTTTTTTACGAATAATAACATAAAAAAATATTTTTTTAAATTTAAAAAGTAAGAAAAAAAATTAGATTTTTTAAAAAAATTAAGACTTTAAAAAGTACGAAATTTGTTTTAAAAATTTGTAATTAAATTTTTTTACGAATAAACATAAAAAAAATATTTTTTTTAAAATAAAGAAAAAATTAAAAATATTTTTTTAAAAGTAAAGGTTCACCATACATCCCTGTGACAGCAAAAAGGCAATAATACCCTCCTTTTATATGCACGTTAGTACTTAACGGGAAATTTTTTTGCACCGTTCGTCCTCAGGGACGTACGGTGCCTCAATTTACTAGCGGAGGGATGAAATCTGAGCGAAATATTGATGAGGGACGTGAGACGGTCTTTTGGTAAACCATATAGATGTGTTTTGCACTTCTCTCTTAATATAAAGAAGTTGTTAAGTCTCAATTAATTTGATATGTGTTGTAGGAATGATATTAAAAAGGAAACCAAGCAGTTTATTTCAACAAATTTACAAATGGAAAGTACAATAAAATGGAATACAGGTTAAATGAAACAAAATGACAATCTAAAGGATTGTTGTTATTTACGTTTTGATCGAGTTTGATAGCAACCAAACAAGGATTAATAGAATATTAGGTGGTGTTTAGTTGTAGAAAAATTTTCATGTTTAATAGTTTTTAAATTCTAGAGAAGGGAATGATTTTTCTTCTAGTTGAAAATTTTGAAAACCTGTTTAGATGTGAGTTGTATTTTTCCTTTTAGAAATAAAGAATAGTAAAATGTGATTTTATGTTTTTCTATTTAAAATTAGGAAAATGAGAATTTTTTTTTTTGAAAAATATTAGAAAAAAGTGCGACTAAACAAGTTTTCAGTTTTTTCATTCTCAAATGAAAAATTTTCTGAAAAAATGAGATATTTTTCCCCAACTAAACACACTCTTAGTTTCTTGTTATTCTTAAACAAGATTATTGCGTATATGATTGTTTAATCAACTTTAACAAGAGATAAAGAACAAGGGTAAAGACCATTTATTACCAACTTACTTTTTCATTTGTACCATAATGACCAACTTATTTTTTTTTGTACACATTACACCAACGTACTTTCAAATTTTGTTTGACATCACCAATATCACAACTTGTTACTGACACGCTGGCATAAACATTCCACGCTGTCAAAAAGATATTATTAAGTAAAAGCCAGATCCGTTTTCCACTAAACCAAAAAAGTCAAAGTCAGATATATTAATTATTTTATATATTTTTTCCACTAAATCCCACTTCTTCTTCATCAACAAATCTAAAACCATATATGTGGTATAAAAAAACACGACACAAAAATTCCAACAAACAAGAACAAACCGTCATTAATATCATTCACACCATTCACACAAATCCCACAACCCCAGCACCCAAGAACCTTACACCCCTTTCTTTCTTCAGTTTCTTATAAAACTTAGACAAACAACCTGACATTAACATGAGTAAAACACTCTCAGATCTATTTATTTTCAGCCCACCCACAACACCATTTTTGTGTCGTGGGTTCTTGGTTGTTCAAAATCCCACTATCATTAATCCATATATTTCGATTTGGGTTGGTGATGGGTGAGATTTTACGATTACTGGTAGTGATTTTTGTGTTGTCATCTTCATCCAGACTCTCTTGGATATCAGGTTGAATTTCAAATCTAATTCTCATAGAATCAAAACCATTTTCGAGAACCCTTGTGTTGTCAGAAGATTCATGCATTGGGACCTCTTTTTGTGAACTCCAGCATGCTACTTGTCAACTGCTTCCTTGAGTTCTCCAGGCAAATTGGGAATGGTGATGGCAAAGGAGTTGGGTAAACTATATGGGTTATATAAGTTTTAAGGTTAAAATAGTCATGTGAGTAGTGGGTACAAATGAGTCAGGTATTTACATGACAGAGTGGATTTTATTTTCACATTTTGATAAAAAAAAATTAAATTAATGACGTGGAAATTTAGCCGGTCATATGGGTAACATTATCACAAAACAAATAAGTACGTTGGTGTAATGCGTACAAAAAAAAGTAAGTTGGTCATTACGGTACAAATGAGAAAGTAGGTTGATAATAAATGGCCTTTACCCAAAAAAAAACAACATATTCATAAGATTCATAGATAAAGTGACTTTTTTTTTTCTTCAAAATAACCAGACTTGCAGATTCACTTCCAAATAATTATGATTATATCATGTTCTCACAAAAGAAAAAAAATTCTATAACATATACATATCTATATTTTTAAAAGCTTTTTAAGAGGTCTAGTCATACATATATGGTCTATGTCTATACAGTTTGTTTTTGTTGCAACATGTGACCATCTATGGTAAGTGTTAGATAGATGAGGTGTTTATTAAATTAAGTGTGAAAACATGTTTAAAACAAGCAGGGTGCCCGCGCGTTTCTGCGGGGCTGCTTTTATCGTGCTGGTTTTATGAAGACGTTTTTTGTTTGGTGAAAACATATGCATAAATCATACATTTGTTTCTTAATTGTAGAACAAAGAAATGAAATACAAAGACAATTTAAAAGGAAAATTTCCAAAATTCATTGAACTGCTTTTGCCAAAAGCCTTGTACAGGCTCTCACCAAGTTTTGGCTGTCAAGATGATGGCTTCTAGTATACATATCAGCAAGTAATGGCAAATCTTTTTCAATAAGTGTTTGTAGACAACCATTCTTTTGCAGAATCTGTTGCAGTACCTTTATTAACAACGACTCAAGTTTCTCCTTAGGAGCAACGCTGGCCAGCAAACTGTGGAAGACCTAATCAAACTTTTCATTGACCCCGATTTTGATTCGCACCTGAAATATTTCCACGTATAAAGTATATCAGAAGCATACCAGCAGCCTTACGATGCTTACACATGAAAAGCATAGTGTTTCTTAATATTGTGAGGGACACTAACAGATCATTCACAGGTAACAGTACACACATCTGAATCTAATCAATCATTTATAAACATTTAATCAGCCAAATAAACTTAAAACGTTTATTAATCAATAAAAGTTTTATAAAAAAATGTAAGTACCAGATGGAGTGTTTTGTTGGTAACTTGGTATTTGGTCAGAACATCACTAACCCGTCCCTACATCTTGACCTCAACCGCATCACATACCGCTTCAACTTCCGTCACCACAACCAAAAGCTTCTCCCTATCCCTCTCAGCCTATGCGTGACCTGACCCGTCCCGCTGTCTCAACATTTTCAGTCAACCGCTTCCCTCCAACCCCTTTTCCATTTCATTATACTTCGCCTTCATGAGTTTCTCATCTGCTTAAACAGAAAATCAGTATTAATAAATGCTTGTTTCACAAAGTTTTATATCATTAAAATGAGAATCTGCACTCACCTATAGCTAAGCAGAAAGTTGTATAACTCATGTACATCGCTGTTGCCACTAAATAACACTAAAGATTCAGGGATATTATCCGCATCAAATAGTGAAACAGTACGCCTAGTCTGTATAAATTTAAAAGATACCATAAATATAAATATATATTCATAATAGCAGAGGAAAGTGTTCTGACCCGCTAATCTGAACCCACCAACCAAAAACCGACCAGAATTGCCACCCTACTCGTAACCATATCGTGCTAGTAAGGCCGTGTATCGTCATTCACTCGAGGGACTCGTTTATTTCTTCAAGTCGACATAGACATCGCATAACGCATATGCATACGGTCTTGAAAATTGGTTTTTTCTTAATTTGGTTTACGGTATCCATTTACATAAGTTTCATCTAGAGTAGTTGGACAAAATCAAAAAGCAAGCTTGGTCCCGATAGGAAAAAAAAGGTGTTACTTTTGAAAAATCGATAGATCATACTCGTATTAGGTTGGACTTTAATAATTGTAAGCTTAGCCATTTCATTGGTCAATTGGTTGACATTGCTGCATATGTAATTTGCATTAATAGTTTTAAGTATACTGTGTAAAAGAAATACTCTAAATCGTCTTTCTAATCATATCATGAGTGGCTACTATACCAAACCCAAGAAATTAGGCTTATCAACCAATTCTTTCAACATCAGCAATTCAATGCCTCATCCCTTAATTTTTGCACATAAAGAAATTAAAGATTAAAAAATCACAACTAATAAAACCTTCAATCAAACTAAACCCTAATATCAATCAATCAATTCATCTTCTTTTTAAAAAAATAACAAACCCAAGATAATTTAAAACTTGATTACTACCTGAACCCATATCACCAATTTGTCCCAAATTTGTTGCAAATGAAAGAGGGGGTGGGAAGAACCCAAGAATCACTGAGGTAAGGGGCTTCAAAAATGTAACGCGAACCCAAACTCTCGTGTAAGAGTATGTTAAGCGACCCAAAAACCTCTTTCAGGATTAACCCCAAAAACGAAACCCTATTTCATGTATCTGTGTTCTCGAAAACTCTGGTCTGGTGTATTGTGTATTTGTGTGTGCCAAACATGTGAGATATAGGCATTATAAAAAAATTGGGCTGGTTTTTCTGTAGCCCAAAATCAAAGCGGAAGCCCAACGCAAGAGACGGCGTCGTTTTGGAGCGAAAATGTGTCACTCGCGCGTTGCTGCGGGGCATAATTTTTTGCGAATCGATTTCGAATTAATATTCATACATATGTCAGAAGCATTGTAATATTGGGCTCGTTTTGTTCATATGTATGCCTTATATATTTGACAAACAAAATTTATTATATAAAAAAGTCGTGAATAGTTAAAAGTTGAGGATAGGTTTTGTAATTTTTTTTAATTTATATTAAACTTCAACATTTTTTATAAAATCGTGCGTACGTCAGAAGCATTTCAATATTGAGCTCGTTTTGTTCGCAATTCGAAGATCTTTCCGATGATATTTTTTTATCTGAATGAATCGGTAAATATGTGCTATATATTTGATAAATACAGTTTATTATATAAAAAAGTCGTAAATATTTAAAAATTGAAGGTCCTTTTTGTAAATGGGCCGTTTTTTTTTTTTTTATGTTGGGCCGCCGTTTTGGGCTGTCG
Organism: Tanacetum coccineum; assembly: GCA_026074375.1. NCBI lineage: Eukaryota > Viridiplantae > Streptophyta > Magnoliopsida > Asterales > Asteraceae > Tanacetum > Tanacetum coccineum. The sequence continues at coordinate 14,472 of BQNB010115435.1, forward strand.
GTTTTGGCACGTCGTTTTAAAGCTTAAATGTGTATATATAT
>BQNB010115436.1:0-21559 GCA_026074375.1 Tanacetum coccineum
ACTAGGATTTGCCTTTGAGGGCTTTCATTTGGGCTTTTTACATCATGGCCCGTATACATAATAAACATTAATTAACATTGTCTTTCGAGCTAGACTTTTGTCATGCATCTTCGAGTGACCGAAGCTTCTTTGTTCGGGTCCATTTATGTGATCCTAACACTCCTAATCCACCTAATCATACGTGCTCAATTCAATTCAACTAAGTCAATCAATGTTTCTAGAAAAAGCTTCAAATTTGTAACTTGATTCTTTAAAGCGAGATTTTTCTGTTCTTAATAATTCGAAAGTTAAAATGCAAAGATGCATGAATATTGAAATTTTGCCAATAAAGCATACATTTGATTATATGGAACAAGTAAAAGATGTTTCGTGATATCCCACTCCGCTAACCACGAGGTGGGGGTTCAAACTAAGACATCTTTACTTCTAGGGATTTGGTGTGTTGTGATATCTCACCAGGAAGCGAGGTCTAGGTGAGGGTTCAAACTAAGCAACGCATTCCTAGCTTTAAGAACTTATGATTATAATGATGAAGATGTTGCAAAAAGTTCTACAGTTAAAATTTCGTTCTTTAAAATCAAGTTACAAGGTCCTAATAAGTTGTTGCTTTGAGTCATGATTCATCTTGAATTACGACTATGGAAATAAGTTGATCTATGGTTGAGTTGAAATGAGTACACACATTTAAATCATATATCCATGTTGGGAGCTAAAAGTTCACAAGTCATAAGTATGAGTGCTTAACATTTAGACTTATATTGACAAATGATCTTGTTTAATTGCTTGGTTTGGAACTAGTGAAAAATCGGGGACGATGAATTTATCCGTCAGGACATCCGTAGATTATTCTATGGGCGTTTCTCATTCTATGATCCCAGTGTTGATAAAATAAAGGAAGTCAAACAGGTAGTCGAGAAAAGAAAAAGGAAAATCCAAAAATATTAGGGATAGTTAGTGTACATGTAAAAACGGTGAAAACGGGACTTGTCGAAGCTATTGATTCTTTAGTTCCCCTTGACAAACACTTAGCTACTTTTCGAGGTTATTAGTCGAGGGGGATTGAGATTCTTAGTTTTCATAAATGTTTACTTCATAACATTGCGTGAGGACACGGCAATACCTTAGTATGGGGGATTTTGGTATGTGCTAAATTACACATACCTTTATCCATTAAAAACGGACTTAAATGACCAAAAACAGACAAAAACTGCCAAATATATGTTTGTTTTGCATTTGTATTGTGCAGGAAACGGATATCACACAAAAGGACGAAAAACAAAGCCAAAAACGACAAAACTGGGCACGGAATGGAATAGTGTGAAAAGACAAAGCCAAATCGAAGCCAAAAAGTCAAACAGTCAAAGAAAAAGTCAACCAAAGTCAACCCCGACAAATCCAGAAGTCAAAAAGTGAAGAAAAACAAGTTTAGGGACCAATTCTGCCAAGTCCCTAACTTATTTTATAAAGGAAAAAGAAGAAAAATCTCACAAGGGCCAAAACTGCCAAATGCCCAAAGAATTAACCACAAGGGTTAATTCTGCCAATGGCAAGAACCTATAACAAACAAGGACCATCGGGTGTACTCCATATAACCCGCAAGGGGTGTTTTTGCCAAGTCCCGAAATGTTTATAACCCAAAGGACTATGTTTGCAATAAGAGTCATAAGGTTGAGGGGGCATTTCTGCCAAACCCTCAACCTTATATCACCACAAGGACTATAGATGCAAAATACCCTATAACCTAGGACCTTTCATGTTAAACTCTTATACAAGTTAAGGGTTCATTTGTGCCAATCCCCAAATAAGTTTTATAAATCAAACCTGACGAACCCTAATCCTTTCCCGCCATTCCCAAAACTCACGGGTTTCTCTCTTTTCCATCCTTTTACCCGGCAACAATATCACCAATGGATAAAACCTTTTACTCCCCATCACAATATACCATGCCAAGCTGGCAATCCATGTCAGCTTTTAGTGCGAGAAAAGAATTTGAGGGCGAGATTATATGGAATGGATTACCAATGAAGAAGGATGGCCAGGATTGGCTTGGAGTTTCATCTCACTGAAGGGAAAACCAACAAAAACAAATAGCAAAGAATTGCAAGACTGCTATTAAAAAGAGAAGGGAAAGAAGAAGAAGAAAGGACCCCCGGAGGATTTTTAGATTTTCAGCATAGCTTAAGTTTATAATTTCTGTGGTTAATTGTCTTTAAGTATTCTGTATTTTATTTAAAATCTTGTATCTTTTATGCATTTCTAATTAAAACTGAAGTTTATTACAAAAATTGTTATTCACTGTTCACTTTAGCATTGTTGAATTTAAGTATTTAAATCTTGTTACAACTTGTTACTTGTTGTCATTTAGGCCTTGTTATGTCCTGTTATACCTTTTTCCTTTCATTAAAATTCCTAATGTGTTGCTTAAATGTGCTAAGTCATAGTTAAGGGGGTGTTTGGCTTAATGACCAAAATGGGTCAAAATGGGTTGTTTTAATGGCGGCTGTTAGAACCATTTGGGGAACTTTGTGTAACTAATTTGGGGTTGTTTTAATCTTTTTCCTTTTAGGGTTTTCTCATTAAAATCAGGTTTTTTTTTTAAGCTTTTCCAAATATATGCCTTTAAATCTGTGTTACATTACAGTTTTTTAAAGCCTATTACTTGGGATCAAGCTTTTAAGCTATTGTTTCTCTTGTTTTTAAACTCAGTTAGTGCCACAAAGAGTTGGGCCAAAACTCTTTGTTTATTGTGCTTACTTTTTTTTTACATGCAAAGTCTTCTTGTCAAAGTATTGTGTTTTAAAGAAAAGGGTCCATTTTCAAGTTAACTTATCAGCTGGGGAAAAATAAAAACTTGCTCTCTTAGCCACCATTTTTGAGTACAAGCTTATTAAGGAGGTGTCTCAACCTGGTTTGGTTTAAGTTTTTTTTTAGTTTTTAAGCTCATTTAATAGCTTTTTAATAAGCCTCCTGTTAAGCTCATTTTTCCTGCTAATTTTCCCCTGGTGCTGAACCAGATAATTGCAGCCATGATTTTTGCTCTTAGGGTTAGTTAAATATTATTATATTATTTTGGCTGTGCTAGGTTAATTTGTAGTGTAGCCTATATGCCCCCATAAGCAAATGCACTAAGTTCCCTCCAATGTAGCTTGCTAATTTCTAGCTCTAATGTCCCTTACTGGAGCTGTTTTGATTTTTTTTATCTCCCAATTGCTTGCAGCATATTTTTTGAGGCACTTTCTTTCAAGTTGGTTAATTAAGCCCCCAGTTGTAGAGTTTTTTTTAAGGTGCTATAGGTTACTTTTAAAAAGACCTAATAAGCCTATTTATTGTAGGATGCTTTCAGGTTTGCTTAAAAATTAGCAAAAGGGTCAAGCATGTTTGTGACACTGTTTGGACCTGTAGTTAATCCAAAGGGCTTAACAGCTTAAATTGGCTTATTGTCCTGTTCTTATTGGTCAAATTTTAGCTTGATTAGTTCTTTAGGTTAGCTTTTAGGTTGTTCTTGCTTATTTCAACTTTCCTTTAGCTCATTTGTTTATTAAAATTTTCCAAAAGGATAATGAAAAAAAGTATGCATTTGTTTTATTTATTGGCATTCTGCCAAACTGTTTTAAGCTTTTTCAGCTTATTTACAAGTTTTTATAAGAAGTTCTTCTTTTTAAATATGCTTATTTCTGTATGCTCTTTAAGTCCTGGCAGCCAACTTAGCATTAGGACCCTATAAAGGTTATACTTAAGGCCAAAGAGTGTCCCAACCCAAAGGGGTTGTTTCGGCCTTGCCAAGTAATTGGCCTACTTGCTTATTTCGGTTTATTTTTTGCTTTCCTAGCTGTATTTTTCTATTGCTCATTTTTGTTTGCTTAGATTATTAGGTTGTAGTTACCTTTATGCTTTAGCTTAGTTTTCATTTCCCCTAGCTTATTTTTGCTTAAAGTAGCTTAGAAATTTAGCATTTTTAGTGTTAGTGAAAAAGCTAAGTCTGCCACTTTTAAGCCCGTTTTCCAGCTTATTTATAAGCTTGTGTAAAAACTTGTAATTATAAAAAGTGCTTATTTATAAGCACTTTTCAAGTTTGTAAAAAAAAAAAAATTTAATTATTAATAAGGGTGGAAAGTAGGAAGTCGGGGGTGAGACAGCAAGACTCGATACCCCCGACCCTCTACCACTCTAAACCCTCTCACAATACACACTCTAACCCATGTTGCGCCCTTGGGGTTCTTTTCTGTTGGACGCATGGCGCCTTTGGTATTTAAGTTGTTTTGGGATTATAAGCTTTTTAAGCTGTCGAAGCTTATTTGACAGCTTATTTAGATAAGTTTGTGCGACCTAGCTTATTTTTCCTAGGACCCTTGTCACCTTAACTATTTTGTGTAAATTTTTCAGATTTTTTTATATAGTTTTAGTATTTTTTATAATTTATTTTCTTTTTAAACTTTAAAAAATCATAAAAAATAAAATATTAATCAGAAAAATATAAATCTTTTTTCTAAAATTTTCTTTTTTCATATATTTTGTAGAGAAAATAAAAAAGGTTTATGTATGGATTAATTTTCAAAAATTTTAATTTTTAAAGAACGGGATGGTTTCCCGTTTTGTCTTGACTCGTTTTTGGGGTCAATACGACCTCCGTTTTTAGTCTAGTTTTTTTTTAAATTGCGTTTTTTGTCAATTTTAGAACATATTGCAAGTTGGGGAAATTTGTTTATTTGACCTTAATTTGTAGAATTTTAGGTTTTGGCCCCATTTTATCGGGTCCGTTTATCGTTTTTCGTGCAAGTTTTGTTTATAGTTTAAAACTTTTTAAGGTTCCTTGTTACTAATATTTGTTTCTTGTAGTTTTAGGACTCTTTTAATTCATAATCCAATCCGTTTTCTTTCAAACAGCAATCGCTCATTCGTTTGTCCGACCTGCAATTTCTAGCCTCGTTGGGGGAGGAAGGAAACGACCCAGGAAAAAACTTCCGGTCTCATTTTATCTTTTTTTTGCAAAACTTCTAACCAATCCTTGGATAAAGGTAAGTGGTTGGTTGTTTGCTAGTATTATATTATATTTATATATGTATATATTATATATATATATATCTTTTTATATATATATATATATATATATTATATATATATTTTTATATATATATATATATAAATTATTTTATGATGAATCAATTTTTGGCGCCGTGCCGGGGAGGCTTTGGTGATGGTTGAAAACGATTATCGTTACGTTTGACAATTTTTGTTTGAATCTGTGAATATTTTCTTTTATAAAAAACATAAAAAGTACAAAAATATTTTTCATTTTCTTTTATTAGTATAATTATCATATAAAAACAAAAAAAAAAAACCAAAAATATAAAAACATTTTCCATAAAAAGAAATAAAATTCACAAATTGGTAAAAATACCAAAATATAATATTCTCAATTGAGGTATTATCATAATAACTTCCGGTAAACTTGTTGGTTCCCAACTCGAACAAAAGATTTAAAAACTTGCCATTTGTATCTCTTACGACATACGGCTCACCTCGAAAAGTTAAACAAACTATAAAGTGGGTGTAAGGAGGGTTGTTCCAAGGAACTACGACCCGAAAGGAGAAATAAGCTTCGCGCTATTCCTACTCCTCCGCTCACCTGTGCGCTTATCTTTTTGAGAGCTACCGTGGAAGTAAAGATAATAGTAGATTACTTTGGTTGAAGTTGTCTTGTCTCATTGTCGTTAAATTCAATTGTGAACTAATTCATTGAAAAACCAAAAAAAAGATGTTTGTTTGTATATTAATTTTTCTTTTTAAAATTTCTATTTTTGTGCATGCGCACTCGTTCTCAAGCCCTGTAGACGTCAGAACACCGCCACTAAGTCGACAAATTCTGCTTGATTCACCATATCTTGAGGGAAACCAACTAAAAATCAAGAAAAAACTTGCATCCCTGCTCCATAGTTACGCATGGACGGATTTAATCGTTACTATGGCTAATTGCTCGTGCCCCCCACACCGAGGGTTACGAGGATGCGATCGTCTGTTCCCGCGTTCAAGCCAAACAACTTTGAGATCAAGCATGGTTACTTAATCTTGTTCAAAACAAGCAATTTTTGGACTGATAAAGGAAGACCCAAATGCTCACATACCGATATTTCAACATGTCACACTTCTACGATGAAGTTCCCAAACGTCCCGAGTACGTGGTTAGCTTAGCTTTTCCCATTTTCCCTCGAGGGAGCAGCCCGGATTTGGCTTGACAAAGAACCCCCTCGATCGATTCTTACATCGGGACGATCTGTCTGATCGTAAAGTCATTAACAAATTCTTTCCTCCTTCTTTAAAACGACGAATCTTAGAAATTGAAATTCACGATATTTCAACAATGATTTGACGAATGTTTTATGATGCATGGACCGTTTCAATGATCTTCTCTAGGGCATGCCCACATCATGGGGTTTTAAGAATGCATCAATCGATACATTCTTAATGCCTGAAACTCTCAATGATCAAGATTCATTGAATTCCGCCGAGGGTGGTAACTTTTTGTGATAAAATGCCCCGAGTCATGTCTAAATAAAAATCATCGAATTAGCAAATCCAATAGTTCGTTTATTCAACGAAAGCAAACCGGCTTGTTGCTAAAGTGGAGTACAAGCACTCCATCTCCGGAATCTCTCCCGATGTCTCCGACTCAAAAGATATGGTCAAGCATTTCTCCTTGATTTAGAAATAATCAATCCCAAGCTCCCGCTCACGCCAAACTCCTGAGTCTGTAAAACGCGGCGAGGATTGTTGTGTGACTTGCGGGGGTAGCTCATTCATATCAATGTTATCCCGCACATCCGATGGCATGTTTATCATGACAACATTCAAAGCTTAGTCTCTCAAGCCGCTGCGGACCTAATTTTAATCAAGGAAAAAGTACCAGTGCCCGGACCTACAATGGTTGCAAAACCAAATTCGACCTCCCGGTTTGTCACCTATGCAAAACCATCACAACAAACCAAAATCGGGGGGGGAATCAATCTTCAACCAAAAATCGGAGAGGCAATCCCCCACACCAACAATTTTACTCAATATCCGGGGGTATAATATTTCAGTCAAGGACCCAGTTTATCAACCCCAGGTTAATCACCCCCAGCTTATCCATGTCCGTTTACCAAGCTTCCGCTCCTCAGAACAAGGGGTGTCTTAGACCGATTGTTGATTTGCTAGGTAAAGGCTAATGATGACGGTTATGAGGAAATGTGCAATAACCAGGGGCAAAACCTTGCAAGCTCCAATTTAAACAACTTGGCTTCTTAAATCAAAAGGCATTGAAAGTGATGATAAGTAACTTTATCAAAATGACACAGCCTCTACTTTTAGGTTTCGGGAACCTCTCCCGGGTAACATCATTAACCAACCCGAAGGAAGATTTAAAAAGGTCATACCACCCGAAGTGGTGTGTGGTATCAAGAGGACCCGCGATTCCATTACACTTCATCTTTCCTCCCTCCGGAAAGTAATGAATCGTGATACCGAGGTTACAAAGGATACGATGCTTCCTACTAATAACGGAAGCACCGAAGACGTCCAACCTCCGGTTATTCAAGTCCAATCTCAAAATCCAACTTCCGAGCCCGATGTTGATCCCGTTAGTGCTCCAATGCCTAACCAACGAACATCAATTCCATTTCCTTCAAGAAGAAATGATGAAAGGCGCCGTGAAAAAGCTAACGACCAAATTGAGAAATTCTACGAAATCTTTAGAGATTTGAGTTTCAAAATTAGCTTTACGGATGCACTTGCCTTGGTCCCATTATGCCGAAATTTGCCTCGACCCTAAAAACCTTACTCGGAAACAAAGAGATACTGAGAAGTTGAGTGAAATGGCTTCTAGAAACCATTGGAACGAGAATTGCTCAGATTCTTATAAACAAGTTTTCCTAAAAAAACTTGGAGACCCTAGCCGAAATTTCTCATTCCATGTGAATTTTCTGGGATTAATACGTGCAACGCCTTGGCCGATCTCGACCCTAAGGCATTTAATCTTTATGCCATTATTTCCGTCTGGAAAGATCTCTCTCTTCCCGAACTAACCCCGACTTGCATGACGCTAGAACTAGCAGATCGTTCAATCACTGAACCAATCGGTATTGCTAAAGACGTCCGTCTAATGGTGGGAAAGTTCCAGTTTCTGGCAGATTTTGTGGTCGTTGATTTTGAGCCAGACCCCCGAGTACCTTTAATCCTCGGGAGAAGAATGTGAAAGTTTCTTAAAGACCAGTCGTGCATTATATAGATGTTTACGAAGGTGAAATAACCCTTCGTGTAGGCAAAGAGGCATCACCTTCAATTTGGACCAAAACTTCGAGATCTCGGCTTACCTAATTACTTTCATTATGACGGCAAACCGAATCGTAGTCATAGAATTGGCATGTGAAGGATCACTGCAAGAAGTCTTAGGTCTTTTTATGTTGATTCAGTTGCAATACGTAATCCCTCTCGGGATTACAATCCATTATTTCAAATTCTTCACCAACACTTATAATCCTTTCGGGGCTAGTGATTTTCTCTTCTTCGAAGAAGCAAATGCTTTTATAGGCTATCAATGACGAGCCAAATTTCACGGGAAAATTGATGCCACTTACTATGATCCGGCTAGGGTGACATTCTTATTCTTGAAGCCCCAAACCCCAACCCCCCATCACCCCCCCCACTTTCTCAAATAGTGAACAGGTGCTCCTCTTCGAATCATAAAGATTATTCACCCGGAATCCGGGAAAAACTTAAAGTTGTTGAAGCTAAATCATCATTTAATGAACCTCCCGAGGTTGAACTCAATGACTTGCCACCTCATTTAGAATACGCATTTTTGGAAGGCGGACGACAAGTTGCCGTCATTAATTGCGAAAATTCTAAAGGATGAGGAAAAGGCAGCTCTTATCAAGGTTTTAAAGTCCCACAAGCGAGCCATCGCTTGGAAACTCTCCGATATCAAGGGTGTTGATCTACAGTTTTGTACTCACAAAATCCTTATGAAAGAGGACTACGAACAAACAGTTCAGAGTCAAAGACGGGTAAACCCATAAGATCCATGACGTCATCAAAAAAAAGAGGTTAAAATCATTGACGCCGGATTGATTTATCGATCTATGACAGTCCCTGGGTAAGCAGATACACTGTGTACTTAAAGAGGGGTGCGGTATAACCGTCGTCAAGAATGATGATAATGATTTGATACCAACTCGATTGGTCACGGGGTGGAGAGTGTGCATTGACTATAGAAAGTTGAATGAAGCCACTCGAAAAGATCATTTTCCATTGCCCTTCATGGATCAAATGCTCGAAAGACTCGCGGGAAACCAATACTATTGTTTCCTCGATGGCTTCTCGGGTTATTTTCAGATTCCCATTGACCCAAAGGATCAAGAGAAGACAACATTTACTTGCCCATACGGAACGTTCGCCTATCTTCGCATGCCTTTTGGGCTATGAATACGCCCCAACACCCCGGCACGTCTTCCAACGATGTATGATGGCAATCTTCCATGATATGATCGAAAAAACAATGGAAGTATTCATGGATGACTTCTCGGTCTTCGGAGATTCTTTCTCTACATGCCTATCCCATTTGGAAAAGATGTTAAAACGTTGTGAAGACACCAATTTGTCCCTATAAATTAGGAGGGGGAAGAGTAAAAGCCTTTATGGTTAAAGAAGGATTGTTCTTGGAACACAAATTTTCTTAAGTCAGGAAATTGAGATTGATCGTTTCTAAGGTTGAAGTTTATTTAGCCAAGCTCCATCAACCCGACTATGTGAAGGTAGTCCGTAGTTTTTCTGGGGCATGCCGGTTTGTACCGACGTTTTCATACAAGACCTTTTCAAAGATTGCACGTCAAATGGATCCCACTTGCTTGAAAAAAAGAGACTCCAGTTTTCTCTCAAGATGAGTGTATTGAATCCTGTAATACACTTAAAAAAAAAATTGACCGAGGCGCCAATTTTGATTGACACCCGACTGGGACTTGCGACCCTTCGAACTCATGGTGTGATGCAAGCGACTTTGCAATTGGGGGGCGCAAGTACTCTAGGGCAACGAACAGGAACACGCATTTCCCTCCCCCCCCTAACCAATTCAATATGCCAACAAGACAATGTCCGAGCTCAAGCACACTACACTACGATACGAAACATGATATATTACTTGACGTAGTGTATGCTTTTGAGAAATTCCCGAGTCATATCTCGATTTTGTCCAAAGTCATAGTATATACTGATCATTATGCTATAAAAGTATCTATCTACAAGGATGCCCACGACTTTGTCACCCGATGTGACATTTGTCAACGTCAAGGCAAAATTTCGCAACGTGATGAGATGCCACAAAACTCTATCCAAGTTTGCGAAATCTTTGACATGTGGGGCATTGATTTTATGGGGCCGTTCCCGTCTTCAAGAGGGAACAAATATATACTCGTGGCCGTTGATTATTTATCAAAATGGGTTGAAGCAAAAGCGCTCCCCACCAATGACGCCCGAGTTGTTTGCAAATTTCTTAAATCTCTCTTCGCCAGATTCGGTGCCCCTCGTGCAATCATAAGTGATCGCGGAACCCATTTTTGCAATGACCAATTTGCAAAGGTCATGCTTAAATACGGAGTCACTCATCGTCTCTCCACCGCGTATCATCCACAAACAAGTGGACAAGTTGAGGTATCCAATCGTGGTTTGAAACGAATTCTTGAAAGGACCGTGGGCGAAAATCGTGCCTCTTGGTCGGATAAATTAGATGACGCACTTTGGGCTTTCCGCACAGCTTACAAAACACCCATCGGGTGTACTCCATACAAGTTGGTTTACGGAAAAGCCTGCCATCTGCCAATTGAGCTCGAGCACAAAGCCTACTGGGCCTTAAAACATACAAACTTTGACCTGAAAACCGCGGGTGATCACAGAAAAGTTCAACTCAATGAACTTAATGAACTTCGTGATCATGCTTATGAGAACTCTTTGATCTATAAAGAGAAAACAAAGAGAATCCATGACTCCAAGATCAAAAATCGCGTTTTCAACGTCGGTGATCGAGTCCTCCTCTTTAACTCTAGATTGAAGATTTTCTCAGGCAAGCTTAAGACCCGTTGGAGCGGACCATTCACTATAACCCAAGTTTTTCCATATGGCACTGTCGAGTTATCCCAAAACTCTGGGCCAAATTTCAAAGTAAATGGTCATCGTTTAAAGCACTACTTTGGAGGGGACGTACCAACCGAGGTTGTCTCGGATCTCCAGACGTTCCCCATGGACCAATAAATTCGGGGACGGGTCAAGCATAGCGACCTTAAACAAGCGCTTTGTGGGAGGTACCCCATGCTTATCAGTAGTAGTATGTAGTAATAAGTGCTTTTGTGTGAGGAGGCGAACATCTTCCATTACCTGTGTTTTGTCCGTATTTTGTATGCTTTGTGTTGTATGTCCAGGATTTCCCGGATTGTGAAGACTTTGGTGCTCTCAGTTTTATCTTTCATTAATAAGAGTTTCACATCCTCAGCTTCATTTTGGGAATCAAGTATCTAAATCTAATCGACTAACGTTTTATCTTTTGACACACTTAATAAACGGCCTTAGATTTACGTAGGCACCCCTTTTAAAACATCGAGGACGATGTTTAATTCTAGTATAGGGGGTCTTCGATTTGATTTTTGCCTGCATTCGTTGTTATCACGGAATCCCGTTTTTACCACCAAAATTTCAAAAAAAAATAAAAAAAAATTTCAAAAATAAAATAAGGGTTTTATCACAGTTTTGACTTTCCCAATGGGTAGAATGAGAATACATTTTGACTCGATCGGGCGTGTTGAGCCCTAGCTTTGTCCCTCAACCATTTAATAAACGAAAGTTTATTAGGGTAAGCATTCGCGGATCCTTTTATTAGGGATTTTAAATTTGCGAAGAACAAAAAATGATAGTGCTATTTATAAGTAGGATGCTAAACAAGGATTATATGGAAATCTTAAAAGCTTATAAGTGTAACTTGTCACTTTTTCTCCCAGAAGCTCTTAACCTGACTAATAAACGTGCTTAATTTTGCTTTAACTTTAAACTGATATTTTCTAAAAAGAAGCTCTTTTGGAAACAAAAATATTCATCTTAGTTCAGCTTTATACTTGAGTTTCTAAATCAAAATTTTCTCTATTACGGAAAATATATATATAAAAAAAATGATGAAAAAATAAAAAAATAATATAAACTGTGGGCAAATAAAGGTTTACTGCATCTTGCCGGCTCACAACCGATGTTGCAGTCTTCAAAACAAGGCCCATAGTGAGATAATAAATCAGTAGGTGTTATCAAATAAAAGCCGTCGTCAGACTAAGTCACTACATCTTGTCGGAGGCGTGGCTGATGTTGTAGTCATGTAAATGATGATGGTAGTGTAGTATATAGCAATAAATGAAAATTTAATGGTTAAGATTTCTTTTCCTAAACTCAAGTATAATTTTGAACTAAGAATAACTTGCTTTAAGACTTCAAAAGTTATTGGTTGCCGTCGGTAGATTATTTCGATTAAGTATTCTCCGTGGGGTGTTAAAAACCTGGGCACTTAGCTAATGAGGCTAGGACGTTCCGAGAAGAAAGGTCGGTACATGGAATAGTCTCACCAATGAGATCATTAAATTTTTCATGTTTGTGTGCTTTGAGTAGTGTTGTTTATTTAGCGGTAAATCTAAGAAATTCGGCCTAAAAGGATTGAGTATCCCACTATTACATTGCGAACATTCTCCTGTGGGGTCTCAACCTGATAACCTAAGTCAAACTCGGCTGGGATCTATCGCTAAATATGCTGTTGGTGGGCGATCTAGGTCTTTTCCACCAGATTTCTTAGAAATATCGTTATGCACATAAACTATCTACTTCTAAAATTTTCGATCTCTCTCTCACACACACAACTTAAAAATTAAGCACAATCACTTTAATTGAATAATTGTCGGGAGCAAAAGTTACAAGGACATAAGTTATAAGAGTGTTAGCATCTTTACTTGTACTTAACGTGTTGGGGGGGGGGGGGGGTTATAAATTTGTTTTTACGTTTAGTTGGAACTAGTGGAAAAATCAGGGACGATGAACTTATCCATTCGGACAATTGTAGATCATTCCTAAGGGCGCTTCTCATCTCTATGATCACAATGTTTGATATAATAAAGGAAGTCAAACAGGTAGTCGAGAAAAGAAAAAGCAAAATCCAAAAATATTAGGGATAGTTAGTGTACAGATAAAAAATGGTGAAAACGGGAAGTCGAGAAAAGAAAAAGGAAAATCCAAAAATATTAGGGATAGTTAGTGTATAGATAAAAAATGGTGAAAACGGGACTTGTCGAAGCTTTTGATTCTTTAGTTCCCCTTGACGAACACTTAGCTACTTTTCGAGGTTATTAGTCGAGGGGGATTGAGATTCTTAGTTTTCGTAAATGTTTACTTCATAACATTGCGTGAGGACACGGCAATACCTTAGTATGGGGGATTTTGGTATGTGCTTAATTACACATACCTTTATCCATTAAAAACGGACTTAAATGACCAAAAACAGACAAAAACTGCCAAATATATGTTTGTTTTGCATTTGTAGTGTGCAGGAAACGGATATCACACAAAAGGACGAAAAACAAAGCAAAAACGACAAAACTGGGCACGGAATGGAAAAGTGTGAAAAGACGAAGCCAAATCGAAGCCCAAAAGTCAATGAAGCCAAAAAGTCAACAGAAAGTCAACCCCGACAAAGTCAAAGTCAAGAGGAAGTCAAAATCAGAAGAAATATAACTTAAGGGACCAAAAATGTCAAATCCCTAAGTGTAATACAAGAAGAAAAAGACTACAAGGGCTGATTTTGCAATTTACTTGAAATAACAAGTGAGGGGGTGTTTCTGCCAATGTCTCAAACTTGTTTACCCAAAGGACTATGTTTGCAATAAGAGTTATAGGGTTGAGGGGGCATTTCTGCCAAACCCTCAACCTTATATCACCACAAGGACGATATGTGTTATTAACACATATACATTGAGGGACCAAAAGTGGCAAATCCCAAAACCCTCACCCCCTTTAGACTCGGTCAACTAGGTCAAACTTGACCTTTCCCGCCATTTACATACCCCCAAGCTCACATGCCTTCCCCCACCTCTTTAACCTGCAACATCACCAAAAATCCAATGGGTTTACACTCCCCTCCCCCTCCACTACCACTTCTACCAAGACAGATTGCCAACTTGGCAATTTCACAATTTTCGAGCATAATGAAGGGTAGAGATGATGATCCGAACAAGCACAAAGAAGCACAAGGACCATGGATGGCTGGGATTAGCTTTTGAAGACTCTCACAAAACAAACACAGGCTGCATACTCTCTAAAAGAAGCACACAAAGAAGGACCCAAGACCTAGTTTTTTTAGTATAAATAGATGGCTCTTGTAAGCCATTAGGATGATCTTTTTTTATCTTTTAGCTTATTTTCAGTCAATTTTAGCTTATTGTAATCTTTTTTTCAAGTCTTGTAATATTTCTTTCAGTTTAATGAAGTTTTGAAGTTTTTAAAGTTAAAATCCGTATTTCAAATTTCAAGTCTTAAAGTTGTTAATTTGTTATTAATTTGGTTCACAAGCTTTTATAACAGCTTAATGTTAGGTTATTAGCAGTAATTAACCAAAAGAATTAAGTTATTTAGTAAGAAAATATACAAAAAAAGAGAGAATCAAGAAGCTGCCAAGCAATTCAGACAGGAGCAGGGTTAATTATGGATGGCCCTTGGTTTTAGAGCTTAGGGAAAGAGCATATAGGTTGTTTTATTAAGCTTTTGAAAAGCTTATCACATTACCAAAAGTTTAGGACTCTTGTAAGTCTGACCTTTTCAGTTTTGATTAATTTCACTGTAGCATAACTTAATTTGTGCTTATTTTAGGTTTCTGTTGATTATTTCATATGTTGTTTGCTTTTTGCTTTTGTCAATTTTTATTTCAATTAGTTAAGATTTAAGATCCAAAACTGACTTAGATAGCTTATTTGCTATTGCTTATTAGCTTATTAAAGTGTTATTTACTTTTGCTGCTTTTTACTATTATTGTCTTAATAGTTCCATGCTTGATAATTGTCTTTAAAATTCTTTGCTTAAACAGTCCTTAAATGCTTATTTTTTAAATATGTCTTAAAAATATAAAGGGGTGTTTGGGATAACATGAAAACGGGTAAAAATGGTGTCATCATGGGTTTTGTCAATTTGGCCAACTTTTGGCTAGCATTATTAAGCTCTTGTGAGTTTGTTTTCCAAAATTTTCAAGTCCTAAAAGTGTTTTTCTAGTTTTCTCATTGGTTCCTTAAGTCTGTTGGTTTTAAAAGAAGATCAAAGAGCTTATTTGGATAAGCTCTTATAAACCTGAGTTGTAGTTTCAAAGTGTGTCATTTTTTAGTGTCAAAAATTGTTAGTCAAGTCCATTTGTGGTCACTTGCATTTTTCTCAAAACTGTTAACATAACCTTATGTTTTTCAAAAATAAAAAATGCTTAATTTTAAGACCAATTATCAGCTAGCAAGGTTTGTTTTTAGATTCCCAATTTTCGTATTACAAGGTTCTTTTCATGTCACTTTCTCAATCAGTTTGGTTTGTTTTTAGTTTGAGCTATTAGGTTTGCTTATTTTTTAGCATCACTTTTTCACTAGATTTCTTTTGTACAAACTGCCCTGGTGCTAAGGGCTTACTTTTAAGCCCACTTTTCTAGCTTATTAGTGAAATTAGTTCAAGCTTTTGGTTTTTTTGGAAAGCCAATAAGCTCTTTCATAAGCCTTAGGAAGCTCAGGCCTTAGGAAGACCTTTAGGTGGCTTATTTTTAAGCCAAAAGTAAGCTTTTGGCTGTTTTTTCAAACAGTCATAGGCTCAACAAGCCCAATTTGCTTATTTGAGCTTATGGTTTAGTCATTTTGCTTAAATTTTATTGCCTTAGGATAAATAGGTTAGTTTAAATAGCTTTTTAGGAAATTTAGCTTATTTTGAGCTTTTTAGAGCTTATTTTCAAAACTGTCAAAATATCCCCTTGTGCAAAGCTAGTTTTGACAGTTCTTTAAGTTGCATTACAGCTTACAATTTTCTTCTTTTTAGCTTTTTTGGCTGCTTATAAGGTGTGCTTTAAAGCCCCTATGAGCTCAGCTATTGGGTCCCATCTAAGGGCTTAAATAAGCCCTAATAGTTCACCAAGAGCCTTTTTAGCCTGACAGCCTCCTAAATCCTTTCAGCTTTAATTGGTTATTCTGCTGATTTGTTTGTTTTAGTGGCTTATATTTGTTTGTGTTGCTTATTAGGTATCAAGGTAGTCTTATCTTTGGCTTAATTGTCATAGCAATGTGCTTTTTACCTTTTATAAACCGAGCAAGACTTATGATTTAGTCTAGAAGTACTAACTCTTAAAGTTAGTACTTGATGAGGGGTAATCAGCAAATCTCTGGCTAATTTGACTTTATTAAGTTACTTTAATTTTGTTTCTTGTAGCTCTTATCGCTTGTGTATTAAGTTATTTTTGCTTATTTGCTCTTTTTGTCTTTGCTTTTTTTGCTTTTTTAAAAATAGCACCCAAGCAGTTTGGATTTTTAGACTTGGTATAAAAACCAAGTCTGCCAACTTATTTGGCTTTTTTCCAGCTTATTTATAAGCTTTTGTAAAAACTTGTAGTTATAAAAATTGCTTATTTATAAGCCCTTTTCAACTTTGTTAAAAAAGTTTTCAAAAAAAAAAAGGAGAAAGTGGGAAGTCAGGGGTGAGCAAGACTCGAACCCCCGACCTCTACCACTCTCAACACTTTATAAACATCACACACTACCGCTGCGCCCTTGGGTCTTTTCTGTAAGACCCTTGGGCACTTTGGTATATAAGGGTGTTTTGGCCTTTTAAGCTATTAAGCTGTTTAAGCTTATTCGACAGCTTATTTGATAAGCTGTGCGACCTAGCTTATTTATCCTAGGACCCTTGTCATTTCAGCTATTTTGTGTAAATTTTTCAGATTTTTTTATAAACTTTTAGTTTTTTTATAATTTATTTTCTTTAAAAACTTTAAAAAATCATAAAAAATAAAATATTAATCAGAAAAATATAAATCTTTTTTCTAAATTGTTTCTTTTTCATATATTTTGTAGGCAAAATATAGAAGTTTTGTAGGATTTTTTTTTAAAAATTCATTTCGAAAGAACAAGATATTGTCCCTGTTTGTTCTTGACTCGTTTTTGGGTCAAACGACCTCCGTTTTTAGTCTAGTTTTTTTTTAAAATTCGTTATTTGTCATTTAGAATCTATTTTTAGCTTTTTAAATTTGTATAGAGTTTGAAAGTTGCAAATTTAAGTTTTTAGCCCTCGTTTTTCTCATGCCCTTTTAGGATTAAAGATATTTGCTTTAGTTTTTAGGTTTTATTTAATAATTTTTGTATAGTTAATTGGTAAAATAGAAAAAACCATCAAGTAACCTTGTCATTTCAAACATTCAATCATCAATCCGTCATTCGATTTTCCATTCAAGGCTCGTTGGGACAAATCGACCGGAACTCATACTTCGGTAAAATATTATTTTATTTTGTGAATTCTAACTTCTTGCCCTTGGTCTAAGGCAAGTAGTGAGTGTTTTCTATTATTTATATATATATTATATATCATATATATATATATATTATATATTATCTATATATATATTATATTATATATATATATATATATATATATATATATATTATTAACGAATCATACACCCCAAGATGAACAAAACCCCCAAACCAATTAAGGGTTTCACCCACTTTTGCTTTCGAAGAACCCTCGATCAATTTCTAATGTTTTTGAGAACAAAAACAAGTTTACCTTAATTCCTTTAAGGAATATGATGTTTAGGGTGTAGAAAACAACCTTATAATTATATCTTAAGCTTGAAATCGACTAGTTTGATGATCTTGAAGGTAGGACGAAAATTTGCAATGGGGAGGAGTTTTGAAAAAGTGTTTGTGTTTGTGTGAGATATACAAACGAGGCAAAGGGAGGGTGTTTGTGTTTGAGCTTTAAGAGTTTGACCTAAATGCCCCTTGAACTTCTAATCCTTATGCATTTTTCTTAACTAACTTTTCTAAGTCATAGATAAGTTTAACAAATGGCACACTTAATCCCTAAAGTTTTAACTAATATACCTAGCAACTTATTTTTGCTATTTACTCCCTAAAAGGCATAAACACATAACATTTAAGGCACACACAAGTTAAACTTAATTAACTCCACTTTAATTGTTAACCCGTTATTGTTTAAAACCTTTTTCCATTTATCACAAACTGAGTTTTGAAAAGAAATTTGACATTTCCGCCCCCTCAAAAATGATGTTTTTATTTAAAGAGTTGTAGTCGTTGTTTGAGTGGTCAAATGTTTTGGAAAATGATTTTCTGATGAATTTCTAAAATTATGGTTTTATTTCTGAAAACAACACCAAAAATAAGATTTCTCTTATTTTACCGCATAAGCGCACTGACACGTACACTTATGAAATAAATAAAATACGGGTTATGCTACAAAGTAAGCACAAGCCTTTGAATGAATATGAAGTAATTCTTTTTGAAAAACTTGCCTTTAAGATTAAGACCTGGTTGCTATCGGAAATAATAGCAAGCCATTTTGGCATGTTTTAAAAGGTTTTTAAAACTTATGGTTCGACTTCATTTACAGTTCTAGTTTCGTTATGAAATGCATTTCTAAGGCCGTAAATGTTATCGATTTTCTTTTTACAAAAAAGTATTTAAAAGAAAAATATTTTTGTGTTTTTTTTGTTTTCTCATATACATATGATACATGATATATTACCAGTTACCACCATTACTCGTTTTCTTCCTCTGTCAGACGTTTAGGCTTTTCCAGAGACATGCTTCTCATACCGAGCTTTTCGATCAAGAAGTTGAATCTTTCTCGCGGCAAGGGTTTGGTGAAGATGTCTGGCAGTTGATATTATGTGCCTAACAAAGATGAGTTTTCCATCTATTCCATTCACACCTGCATCCTTTATACAATGGTAGCGTAAATTGATGTGCTTTGCTTCCTTGAGTGTTGAACGTAATTGCAGCAAGCATAGAGAAATTTGTACTTTTGTTTGTCGCAGTAGAGAGTACAGAGGGAAGCTTATTTGAATTGAAGCCATTAATTGTTAGCTGTGAACGAATTCCATTGGATTTGAGCACACACAAATAAGGTATTATATTCAGCCGTTTGTACTCGATATCGCAGTTGCTCTTTTGCTTCTTGGAAGGTACAGCTAACAAGTTTATAACAAGTTTGAGTGCTTCCTAATGTAACTGCGTCTAGTGTCCTGACTACCCCGCGTGATCTAGGTCTGAATATTCTGTTGAGACATATCGGATTTCCTTTGAGATACCAGTGACCCTGTTAATGTTTAACTTTAGGTGTCAAAAGATTGTTTATCCACAGTTAAGTTGCTTCATGGTAGCTTTGCCAGATATCGGGCACATAAGCATTACTACATAAATAAGGTCGGGTTTAATAGATGTCATATACATAGAGGGATTCTATCATGACCCAATAAAGTTGAGCATCAACTGGTATGTCCCTGAATATCTTCATTTGTTTATTCTTTTTTTAACCTTAGGTGTGTCTAAGAATCACTAGTCAGCAATACCATATTTTTTTAATAATTTCATAAGCATATGTTGACTGGGGATTGGAATGATTCCTCTAGGACTTTGAGAATTTGTTAATCTAAAAAGTATGACATCTGCCCCCATCATAGGACATCTTGAACTTAGTGGTCATCAGATTAGCAAACTCATTACACAAGGCAGTATTAGTGGATGCAAATATTATATCGTCAACATAAATTTGTACCAGTAATAAGTCATTTCCTGCTTTCCATGTGAAGAGTGTTGGATCAACTGCACCTTTGGAGAAATTTTGTGAAATAAGG
This sequence comes from Tanacetum coccineum, assembly GCA_026074375.1. Lineage (NCBI taxonomy): Eukaryota > Viridiplantae > Streptophyta > Magnoliopsida > Asterales > Asteraceae > Tanacetum > Tanacetum coccineum. The sequence goes on from BQNB010115436.1 coordinate 19,931, forward strand.
AAACTTGACAGCATGTCGTACCATGCACGTGGTGCTTGTTTGAGACAGTACAGGGCCTTTTTGAGCTTATACACATGCGATGGGTTGTCCTGATTAACAAATCCTTCTAGTTGAGAAACGTAGACCTCTTCTTTGAGCTTGCCATTTAAGAAAGCCGTTTTGATGTTCATTTGGAAAATCATCATATTCTTGTTGGCTGCATTTGCTACGAAGATATGGATGGCCTCTATTCTTGTAACCAGTGCAAACTATTTCTCGAAATCGATTCCCTCTTGTCTAAATCCTTGAGCAACTAGTCTAGCCTTATTCTTTAGTACCCCACCAAATTCATCTGTCTTGACCTTGTAAATACATTTAAGTTTGATCAACATGACTTTATTTGGACACGGTACCAATTCCCAAACTTGTAGTCTTTTAAATTCATATATTTATTCTTGAATTGCATCAATCCAAGATGTTTGGTCATTGCTTGTTTGAAGTTCTTTGGTTCTACAGAAGTTAGGAAGGCATCAAACTAACATCATATGGCATCAGTTTCGAGTTGCTTTTCTCATGGAGACAAAACGAGAGGATCTCCAAATTAACTTTGCTATAAGATGAACTTAATCAATTCTACAAAGTGATTCGAATAGAGTGTGGATTGGTCTCACATTAGAGGACGTTCTGAGAAGACATGTATTCGCCTATACAAACAATATACGAAATCATGTTGCTTGAGTGTCATCCTTAATAGCAAATCAGTTTCTAAATTAAAACGTAAATCAATCTTATTAATTACGAAATCACAACTTACAAATAAAATCACAATCTTTCTAATATATCTAACTCATTTAAAAAGTTATTACACTAAATCATTACTATATATAATTGATCATCATTATCCATACAATCACACCATAACCTTTTATTCAATGTAATAATCATTAATTAAGTTTAATCATTAAAAATACTACATCAAATCCACTCGAAAACCAAATGATATACTTATTCGTCTCATGTCCGAACATTTTGATTACTTCTTTAACAAATAATTTATCAACATCAAATTGTGTAAGTAATTATTGACCAAGGTTTAGTGATAACATCAAATATTTAATATTTTTTGGTGGCAAAATACCTCCTATATTACCTGCATGTGTTTCACTAACACTCGAAAACGAGATATTTTCTATCATTTTGTAGTTTTCAGGTGAAATGTAGGAAAGTGACAAGAAAAAAGGAAAAAAGGACTTAAAGTGTAAATTCTAAAGAATGTTACGGCGTAACACCAAAAATGGTTACACCGTAACATAAATTAAGCAAGTACGAAGATCAAGGACAACGTTACGGCGTAACACCATATCTAGTTACGTCGTAACCATATATTTGGAAGGAAATCTTGAAAAAGTTAGAGTTACGGCGTAACACCATATCCAGTTACGACGTAACTATGAAGATCCACAAATATGGAATGAAGATCACGTACTTATGGACATTATTTGAAAGGTTACGGCGTAACACCATATCTGGTTACGCCGTAACAAATTATTTAAATATGGAATGTCGTGTATGATGGTTACGGCGTAAGGCATTTATAAGTTACGCCGTAACAGGTTCAATACCTATAAATAGAGGCCTCATTAAAGCTAT
>BQNB010115437.1:0-21559 GCA_026074375.1 Tanacetum coccineum
AGCAACCCAAACCACAAACCAAAACCTTTTTCAACACAACCAACTCATAATAACAACAATCTAATTAATCTAAGCACCCCTTTAAGATCAAAATCATAAGAACTTGACCCAAAATCCAACTTCTTCAAAACTTAATGCATGTGAGGTTTCTATAGTGGGATTTGTAGCTCTTGAAACAAGGATTAAAATGGTATAAACGGATTTAATTGCATGTCGGAAATGTAGTGGTGGTGGTGGTTTCTTTGTGGTGGTCGGTCGAACAAGAACAAGGAGAGGGGATGAGTAAATTTTTCATAAAAGTGTTATGTATGTGAGGTTGGTGCCTATTTATAGAATTTAACTTTGGCATTTTGGCAAAACTAGCCCCTCCATTCTTTATCTCTTTCTGTAGGATCGTTTAATTCATAACACGGGTGATGATTCGAGTGGTTTAGCTAGTTTCTAGAGAGAGAAACACTTGAGAGAATTTCCTAGAGAGAGAAAATGTGTTTCTTTATGAAAAGGAAAGTAATGACTAGCTTGCCTCTTCCAAAGTTGGAAGAGGCTTATATAGTTTTTACAAAATACCGGGTATTAGTACCCGGCTTAAAACCGAAAGACATACGATTAACTATTAAACTACGAACTATTATAAACAATAAATATACGGGGTGACCGAGTCTTTTACTCATATCTAACAATCTCCCCCTAAGGGAGGTCACCCTTGAAAACACTAGACTTAAGCTCTTACAGCTTGCAGTCTTTTGATTCTTCATGTTACATCTAGTACTTTGTTGTAGTGATCTTTAGATAACAATTGAGCTTGTTCACTTTGACTTGTTTTGATTTTGATCATGAGCTTTCTTGAGATCATCAGCCAAACTTAATCTCTCATCATCTAGTAATTTATTGCCATCTTGTGCACTTGTGAAGAAGAATATGATATCAGAGTTTGCGGAAGCTTTGACACCTTTATGAGATCTTTCATAACTTCATAACAAGTGTAGGTCGTGTCTGAGCATTCGGTTATTAACTTGACATTACTGGAACTGGGTATCTCCATCTCCATCTCCATCTTTAAATGATCCTGTAATGAAACAGTTAGCAATAAAGAGAAAATTGATTTGAAAAATCAGTCTAAGTGTTAATTATGAAAATATTTTGTAACACTTCGATAGTTTTGATTGGTTGTCAAATGTTCAATAACCGTCAATTCTTATGCTGGAACAAGTTTGATTCACGTAGAATCGCACCATCGTTTCTTTCCAGTTGACACAAGTTTGATTCTTGTAGAATCGCACAAGTCACCTACCTAGAGCTTGTTTGATGTAGGCTCTAGCAGGATTTCCATCTTCATAGTGAATACCTTCGTATCACTCGGATGTTCTGGCAATATCACAAGGATAATGCGTAGGACTCTTAAGATAACCTTGTTTCCACAGTGTGTGAAAGACAAGATAAATGGAAATGTGTCCTAACGAGATTAATTGATGATCTCTTGGCTCTAGACTCGAAAGTGCGCTTTGATATTAGTGATCGGAGGCTGGAGCTGACTGCCACCTTTTCAATACCGACTTACTCGGAGTGAGTGAGACAGTAGATTGCATGTTTAGTCTCCGTGACAAATGAGACAAGTTTCTTTCAAGAGAAACTCGAATGGCTGGGAAGGGTTGTGCATTGCATCACTGGGTCCATGATGTCGTCTTCAATGTCAGCAATCAACTTGTGACTCTGACAGCATATGTATTGACCCGGTTTCTGCCTTAAGTGTATGGAGGGCTTCTTTCTTTACACCCTTTATCTGTACAATTCTTTTTCATTCCTCAACCCCTTTTGTGCTTACCGAGACTTCATGACTAGCACCTTGTTGGGTATATTCCAGTACTAGCTCCATCTCAGTCGGCACTATTCCCTTGTTCTCACATTTACTCCTTTTAATCATACCTAAGGACTTCTGTACTAACTAGTGGATTGTCCCTGGGTAGATCCCTCCGGTTCTGGCAGGATCATAGGAACGAGTACCTAACCTTACCATCCTTATAACTTCGATAAAAGTAAATACATGGTCAGTCTTTTGGTACAGTTCACCTTGCCATAAAATCACTGTTGAAAAACTCAATCAGGTACTTATGATATAACTATCAAAGTGTTTAGTACCCGATTGTTTTTGCATTTCAGAAAAGCTCCCCCTCAACATGTGCATCGGTATTCGAAACTGTTTAGCACATGATGGTGGAGAATACACTTGAGTAATATGATCACATTACATATTTTAATCACATTTTCTCCCCTTATCAAAAATTTCAAACCCTTTGACATTTTGGATATCACTTGATTTAAATATGTTATAAAATTGGGAGAAAAGTGTGCCTATTATTCACAAGCCGTGTTTGGAACATATTAATGCTCCCCCTCAATCGTTGAGGGTATGTGTTAGTGTCAGATATGATAATTTTGAAAGATTTTTTCGTTAAACTCAAAAACCTGGTTTTTTAAGTTTAATGAAAAACTCATGAAAAATTCATAGACTGACACATAACATCTAATGTACGAGATGTATGTTTCATTACCGATGATATTGACCTTAATGCTGGAATGATAAAATCATCCACTTCTTTTGATTAGACAGTAGCCAATATCTCTGAGCCTTCCACTAATGAAGCAATCGAGATTTCTGAAGTTTCTTCAGATCTTTATCTTTCTACCAAATATCTCGATGAACTGTAGGTTTGTAGTGGAGGTCGTGGTGGTTGAAGTGTTGATGTTGTATCAGTTGTCTCTGTAACGCTAGAAGGAACATCAGCTGATGCAGTGAGAGCTTGAAGATTTGGTTCCTTGAGTTCTAATGCCTTCCAAGACCGGGTTACACTTTCCAATCGGCACCCAGACATTAAATTTGAACAACACTCTCCCCTTAATCGATGACCCGTTTTCTATTAAAAGAGTTGTAGTCATTGATTGAGTGTCAAATTGTCCGGATAGATTTTCAAACAATACTTTTACCAAGTGTTTAACACAAATAATTTTGAAGAATCAATTAAGAAAAATTATTTGGTTATCAAACATGAAGACTTCTCTTCCGAATTAAGAAAAATGCACTGAAACGTACATTAATCCCAAGTTGCATGGATATTGAGTAATCCATGCCCGAGCAAATAATTACCTTTGCTAGGAAACAGCTGTCTGTAAGACGACATCTTTCCTTCAAATGAGAACCGGGTTGCAATCTGAAGAAATTGCAAACCATTGTCATGAGCTCGCAAACTTTGGAACATTTTGTTATAGGGAAGCTAAAGACGAAAAAGACTTCTCTTTTCATTGCTAAGGATAAATGCACTGAAACGTGTATTTTCCTTTACGATAAGGCCCGGGTTATGCACAGAAATGTACATAAGCCATTTCTTATTCATTGCTTTCCCACTCATGAATCTCAAGTTCTTCATTGAGGGAATGGGTTCTGGATGTGCTCGTTAGAATTCTCCAGGTGGAATGTTCCTTAGTAGTATCTTCAAGCTTTCATGTACCTTAGGGTAATTAGTAGCAAGGAAGACATCTTGCATGTGCTCAGGGTTTGGTCCAGCAAGAGCCACATGACTTTGTTTAGAGTTTGAACCAACCTGGTATTCATCAAGTTCAATGGATCATTCCTTCAGAGCCACTGTTTTTAGAAGCATCCTAACCTTGTTCGTCACCAACATTTAGAATTTCAGTATCAGTCTCACTGTTTATCTTTTCTGAATTACCACCAGATTCAGCATCTGCATGAGATAGAGTTTCACGAACCATCTTTGTGGATGTAGCATCCTCAGGATGTACAGAAGGTCCAGTAGTTTCATCCTGAGATGCTATAATCCACCTTTGGAATATGCATTAATCCATGGTACGTTGTTTCTTTGGCTTATGCAGTTCCAGAAGTGACTTTGCAGCTTGTACATCTGTAGCACTGCCTTTCCCCTTAACTTCAACTACTGGGAGTTTTCTGGTGGTCTATGGAGCAGGTAACATGTGCTTGACCATATGCCTGAGAAACTTCCAAGCTCATTTGAGTACCTTGTTATAGATTGTACTCATAATCATCCATATGAGGTTCAGGAGCCGGTTGAACTTCATCTTCATCAACCAGTTTGAAGGAACTCTTCTCCTTGTGAATGTTATGTCCGTTTTACCAGCTAGAGGTGACTCAAATGGGTGAGCTGAGTCTTGATGAGTGACTTGAGATTGAATTTCCTGATTTGTTGGTGAAGTACTAGTAGATTGTTCATCTTGATCAATGGTAGTTGATGAAGGAGAACCAACTGGATCAACAGCTCTTGAAGCAACAATAGCTACCAGAACTGGGGAAACAGTTCGTGGTGGAAGATTATAGTACTCATTAGCATTGGTTACAAAGGATCTAAATAGTTTTTTCCTTTCTTGGATGTGTGGAAACCTATGGTGTTGGAGAAAACTGAGATTGCAGAGTCTGAACTGTTGTATCCAGGAGTCATCAAAGAAGGCATGGTCTCTGAACTGATTGCACAGGAGCCGTGACTTGACCATTTTCAAAAACTGAAAACTGCTCTTGTTCGTAGTGCGGATGTTGGTGTGAAGTTGTAGAATGATTTCTTGCATGAGGAGATACTGGTTTAGGAGTGAGAGGATCAGGACTGACTGAAGTATCAGTAAAGGATTCAGATGAAGATACTTGTTGGATAGAAAATATGACCCCATGGATTCAACTTCCCGTTTCCATAGTAGTTTTCACTGGTTCATCTTTTAATTTATATAATTCTTCAGGATCAGGCTTAGTCCTTCCTAGATTATCATACCCAGCTTTATAAATCGTCTGTCATAAATGTTCACAGTACCACATCTGCTTCCCACTCATGAATTAGCTTTTCCTCATCAGGATACCCTGTCTTGGATCAGTTCCTTCACTTGTGGCTTTAGAGACGGACTGTGGATCATCTGGAATCCCTAGTATTTACCCGTTCCTTCATTTGAGCCTCCAGTTCCAGCCTGTCTCTTGTCATTTTCTTGCTTTCTTGTGTGCTTTCATTAGGTCTGCAGTCTCGTGTTTAGCAGGAGTAAGAGTTGAATTCCCTTGAAATTCTTAGACGAAATATGAAGACTTCGTCTTTGACACAATAAAGGAATCTCTGAAATCAATACCAGATGTCTTGTTTGTGTGGGCTCGAGTTCTGGTTTCAGTCACAAGTCTTGCTATGGTTGCCTTGAACTTCTGTGCAATATGCTCTTCTTAATTCAGTTAAGCTGGTAGATTTACCCATTTCCAAAGCTAAGTCTGTTTAGGGACGATGTTGTCTTGCAGGAGTGATCTCTAAGTCCTTACGAAGAAAGATCAGCACTCAGAGTATGCCAGTGGCTTATTGACTTGAAGCTATTAACCCAAGTCATTGCATCATTGAAGTCTGAGTTTTCCAGAAGAGCTGAATATTGATGTAGGGGGGACATTGGCTGATGTAGGAATGACCTAATAAATGAGATCAACTGAATTGCGATGTATAGGTTCATTTGCAATTCTGTAGATCCAAGTGGAAGGTTTCCCTTTCTATTATGTAACCACTCAGAGCAATGTTGGATTGTGCTATCTCTTCTTTTTCAAATTCTTTCACACTTCGATTCGTGTCATTCTCTGGTGTGTCCTTGGTTAATCGTGGGGATTGCAACATTATGAGTCTATTTGCTCCCCTTCTAAAATTGCAAGTTGGTGAGTTGCCATTTTTGTTCTGTGAATTTGAATACCTAGCTGTTAGTCGTGCGTTCCTAAGGTTTCGTCGGTTTAGTGGAATGGATTTTTGTGGTGTAGGTGGGGGTGTCTTGAGCTAGTTACATGTGGTGGTCGCGGAGGGGGTTGTGTTTGAGGCTAGAAATGTTAGGCACGTCAAGCGTTAATTAAAGTTTTGTCTGGTAATGTTTTGAATGTGTTTTTATACTTTTTCAAAATGTTACATTTTAGACCCTAGGGTTTGGAAAATTGCAAATAGACCCCTGAGGTTTGCACTTTTACGACTTTGGTCCTTTAACTTTTATTGATATACAAAATAAACCTTAGACTTTGTAAAGTGACATAAGTAATCCCTGTAGTTATAACTTTGATAAAATGACACTTTTAGTCCTTTTAGTTATAAGTTTCTGAAAATTACGATATATACCCCTTGCATGGATTATAATTACAAAACATGTCCAAATTGCCATGAAAGCTTAATTTAACATTTTAATAGACATTTATAAGTTATAATAAACTAAAATATGAAGTTTTAACATAACACAAGTTTAATTTAACGATTCGTTAAGCTAGGTGTAAAACCGGCAAATTAGGTTTTTAAATGAAAATTGCCGCGGGTTTAAGATTAAATTCTTTCATGACTGATCAAAGACTATTTAACATTATAAGACTTATTAGGATATATTAATAAACAATAGTTTAACAATTTTAACTCATAGTTTAAGTAAAAACATGAAATTAGGGTTTCGGGTGTACGGTTTTGGATCAAAAAGGCATAACACTTAGGTTTTTGAGTTCAAAGCTTTATATTATGATTTTAGCAAGATCATATGAACATTATGACGTTATGAAAGCAGAACATAAGCTTAGAGAACCTGTTTGAGCTTATAGCTTAGAACGGGGTCAGAATCAGGATTTTAGCATCGTACTCCTATAATGTAAAGACTCTCGGGCTCGTTTTTTGTTTTTTTTTGCCTCCTTTTCTGTACTTGAGACTTCGTTAATATCACTTAGGATCTATTAGAGCAAAGTAATTTGCATCGAATTAAGGGTTATAGAGGAGGAAGTGGGGATGAAGAAAAAGAATTGATTTAGGTTCCTATTTATAGTAGAATGAAGCAAAGGAGTTTAAGGAACACTTAGATCTGTTCATGTCATGTTTAGGGTCTAGTAGGTGATGTTTTTAAGCTATGGTGTGAGTAGTAGAGGGTCTAGGAATAGTAGATTGAAGTTGTTGGATAGAGATTTATTTTTTTTATTGGATGTTTGGGTGTCAGCACAACTGCTAGAAGAAGTGGAAAACAAGGCATCTATGTGTCCTTCAATTTTGGCCATGGAAAGGAAAAGCGGGTGAGTAAGCTTGCCTAAAGGAGTTTCTAGAAGGGTTCATGGAATTATATTTGCACTTGGAATGGTTTGAAAATGGTTCCAAAATTGATGGTGAAAGGGTTCGGATGCTGTTTTGGTGTTTTGATTAGGGTTTCCACAAGTTTTCAATTCTTTATTTCGTTATAAATGATTAAGGATAGTTAATATAAGTTGTCTGAAAAAAGTTTGATATAGGAAGATAGCCAAAGATTACAATTGGTTGGGTTAAACGGATTAGAATGAGAGAAATTGAGTCACGGGGTTTTGATTAGGGCACGGTTAGTGTTTTCTGACTTCTTGGTTATATTCGTGATGACTTTTGATTAGGAATGATGGAATATAGATCCTATGGGCTAAATAAGTATTATAAATGAAGTTTGATTCATTGGTTTATTATTTAAATGGGTTGAAATTGAAAGAATAAGCAATAGCTTGGAATTGAGGGTTCATATAGGCTTTTAGGTTTTCTTGCTTTGAAATTCTCGTACATTGTTGAAAGCAGAGATGGATAATGACGGATAAGGATTTGGTAAACTCATTTCAATGGGTTATAATGACTCTGGTTGCTTTCTTGAGAATGAAATGGTCAGAAAATGAGTAAACTGGTTAAAGTTAACATTTAGTGCATAATAGGAACATTTTATGGTTTCTCTGTGATTCTTTCGTTTTTACGTACAAAGAAATAAGATGATGAAGTAATGTGAAATAATGATTTATTAGGATTGATATGATTGTAAAATAAGTTATTGCAACTTATTTGAGTGTTGGTTAAGGTTTAAAATGGATTAAAATGAAGAGAACGGGGGTCATTGGTTGTATATTAGCTCCGTTAGAGTTCTGACTTTTGAATTAGGTGTTTTTGAGTGTAGATATGTGTGTTAAGGTGCTTATGAATATAATAATTAGGGTTTACACATTGTAGAATGAGTATAGTAGCTTGTACACAAGTTGTGGTGAAGAAATTGGAATGAAAACGGAGGTAAAATGGCTATTTTAGAGATCATGCTTAATGACTTGTATATTGAGCTTTTAAGGACTTGTACCTTTCTTTGGATAGAATGTATATTCATATGAGATGTTGATACTTGTACATATGCTTTAGTAGTTCTTGTACATATCACTTTATATAGTTAATCATTTATGGAAATAGGTTAGAGGTTTACGATATGCGTTTTAAAAAAGCCCGTTTTAGATATAACGTTGCGAATAGTAACATTATAGGAAAAATTTACCTGTAAAAGGGTATATGATGATCTTGAGCTGACATGTCCTGATGTTTGCTTGACATATATGAAGATAGGATTGCCATAGATAGGTTACATGAGCTCGTCTACTTTAGTTATGACATAAATATAAAAAATTTTGTTGGAAAGGGGGTGTGTATGTGTGGTTGAAATAAAATAACCTAGAAATATACAAAAAAATGAAAATAATGTGATATATGTTTGTTGTGATAATATAATGCCTAGAACTATAAGTAATGTAATAAAGTGAAAAATTCCCCCATACAATTGTGATAATAGTAAAATAGGTTTTGCATTTGATGAAAATTCTTGGGTTGTTATAGATATGATAATTTTGAAAGATTTTTTCGTTAAACTCAAAAACCTGGTTTTTTTTTAAGTTTAATGAAAAACTCATGAAAGATTCATACCTGACACATTACACAAATTACATACAACTTAGAATGTTAACAAGAAGTAATGTTGCATTACCAGATGATATTGATCATACATATTCACATGAAGCGAATTTCTCTTGATTATTTGGTAAGCAAAATATCAACTGAACTTACCACTAAAAGATGCATTCGAGATTTCAGATCGTTAACTTTCTCCTAAAATATCTCGATTACCTGTAGGATATTTGTAGAGAGGTGTTGGTGGTGGAAATGTTGATGATGTATCATTTGTCTTTGTTAAGCTAGAAGGGAACATCATTTGATGCAGTGATAGCTCTGAAGATTTGGATCCTTAGCCTCTTTTGTCTCTCCAAACCCGTTAACACATTCCAATCGGTACACTCAGACATTAAATTTGAACAACACTCTCCCTCCATTCCGCTCAACCTCAAATCGAAGACACCCATTTTCTATTGAAGAGAGATGAGTCATTGATAAAGTGTCCAAATTGTTTCGGTATGAATTTTCAAACAACCACTATTAAACCACCGTGTTCAACCCAATATAATTTTGAAGAATCAATTAAGAAAAAAATTATTTGGTTATAAATGGAAGACTTCTCTTCCGAATTAAGAAAAAATGCACTGAAACGTACATTAATCTAAATTTGCATGAATATAAGTAATCATGCCCTAGTAAAATTAATTACCCATTTTTAGGGAACAAGTTGTCTTTCAGACGACCAATCTTTTCCTTTCAAATGAGAACCGGGTTCAATTTGAAGAAATTGCAAACCATTATGTAATTCCAAATGACTTAAAATATTTACGCAAGTCTATTTTTATGTACATAATTACAAAGGATACAAGAGTACCACTTCAAATACTCATCTCTTCTTCTTGAAGGCGTTTGATGGTTCAAGGGTAAACTCTTCATCCTCAAAGTCGTAGGTAGTAGAAATTCAAAACGCTCCTCAGTGTTATAGCTTTTGTGAGGATATCTGCCAGTTGATAGTTGTTTCCACGAAGTAGAGTTCAACACTTCCGATGTTTCCACTTGCTCTCACGAATGAAATGGTGTAGTATGTCAATGTGCTTAGATCTGTGAGTGCTGGACATTGTTGCAGCTTAGAGCAATAGCACTTTTGTTATCACAGTATAGAGGAATCTTATTGAACAGAAAGCCGTAGTCTTTTAGCTGAGATCTTATCCAAAGGATTTGAGCACAACATACAGACATTGCAATGTATTCCGCCTCTGTTGTTGAGATGGCCGTGCTTCTTTGCTTCTTTGATGACCAGCTAACCAATCTATCTCCAAGAAACTAAGCACTTCCTGACGTACTTCTTCCTCAAATCCTAAAACCGCATGATCTCTCATCTGCATAAGCTGTTAGGACATAGAATTGTCCTTCGGAAACAAGACGCCATGTAATGGTTCCTTTTAGGTACCGAAAGATACGTTTGATTACTTCAAGGTGCTTTTTGGTAGTGCTAGCCTGATATCTAGCACACATGCACACAGCGAATACAAGGTCTGGATCTTACCTGGCCTGTAAGGAACATTAGTAGGCCAATCATTCCTCTAATCGAGTTTGGTCAACTGGAATCCCCATGAGTCCTCGTCCAGTTTTTCAATCGATTCCACCATGGTGATCGACAGGGTACAGAGAGAATCCCGTTCCATATTACTTTAATGTTTCAGAGCATATTTTATGCTTGGTTTTAATAAAGATGCCTCTGGACTTTGAGAAACTTGTATTCCTAAAGATAAACGACATTTGACCCCGTCATGACATCTGAAATTTTGGAGCTCATTTCTTTATGAAAATATATGACACGCATTATGATCTGTTAGGCAAAAATGATTCATCTACGTAATATTTGAACAAGATAAAATACGTTTGCCTGATTTGCGTGTGAATAACATTGGATCCACGGCATCCCTGAAGAAATTGTAGGCCAAAGGAACTTTTGAATAGCGTGTCAAATACCACGCCCTTTGTGCCTGACTTTAGCCCTAAAGAGACTTCTTCAGACGATAAGCGTGATTAGTATTATCCTGGTCCTTCAAACCTCAAGCTGACGACAATGACTTCTTCCTTGAAGATCGACCATTTCACAAAAGCAGTTTTGACATCCATCTTGTAGATTATCCTATTATTATTTGCAGCATTTGGCAAATGAATATTCGATGGCCTCTATCCGGTGCAACTGGAGCAAACGATTCTTCAAAATCAATAAACCTTCCTCCCTGAAAAATTGGAATAAAATCCCTTTGCAACGAACCGAGCTTTGTTTTTCATACATATTCACCATATCAACAACTTCACTTTGTAAGATCCACTTGAGAATGCGATAGCCCAAGTAAACATAGATTTGCGAGGTTACTAATTCCCATACTTCAAGTCGACAAACATTCCGAAATTTCCATCTTGCATGCTTGAAACCAAGCAGTCTTCTATCACGGCCATTGTTTGAATTTCTTGGGTTCGACTTGGACAGATCAGTATGGAAACAACACCACGAAAGCATCGGATGCAAACTGTTTTCCTGGTAGATACACAAGGATGATGAGGGATTTCCATGAGTTATTCAAGAGTGTGATCTTGTGGTCCATTTTCTGAATGATCGGTTTGTTGATTCACATTGGTTGGGTTCAGCTAAACTAACATCCCCTGATGTTGACTGTGCAGAAACCAAGATCACCTGCAACACGGGTTAACTGAGGATGAAGGTCACTTGAGTATTGAAGTGTCTTCGATAGTTGGTCTAGCTGTAACACCTGAGGAAGACTGGAGGATGCCACTTGTGAGGATGACGTTAATGACTTGTATAAGTTGCATCTTGAGCAATCATTGTAGAAAACAGATGTATTTGTAGAAACAATTGTGAGCGTTTAACTACATAGCCGTAGGACTGGTTCACGATCTTAGATTGATTAAGTATTCATCGAACATCGTTTTGGAATAAAAATCTCCCATATCTTTATCTTATCTGTTGTGGAAGTAATGTAGTTGCAGGGACAGTCGATGGGCGAAGCCCTGACTTGAGTGTCCAGGGGTATCATGACAGGCTCGGGTCCTGAACTGATGCTTACAAGAGCCATTGTCTGATGCCTCTCATCAAATGTGACGTGATTATTATTCCATAATCGACGAGTTTCTCTTATTGTAGATTCTATACCCATCCTGTTTTAGATCATACCCAACGAAAATCCCAATGACAGTTTGGCTTGAAATTTTCCTAGATCTTCGCTATCATTTGTAGGATAGCATAGAGCCCCAAACACTCGGAGAAATGTAAGATCAAGCTTCTTATCATGTACAAGCTCATAAGGGGTTTTGTTGTGACGAGTATGAATTAGGGATCGTTCTAGGTGTAACAAGCAGTAGCGACAGCTGCTGCCCACAGAAACATCGTGCTTTTGAGAATATCAGCATTGTACGTGCCTCTGCTTCCCACAAGTTTAACATTCGACTTTTCGACAATGCCATTTTGTTGAGGATTTCTCGGAACAACATTTGATGAAATGAAGCCAACCTTCATAGTAATATAGGACATAACTTGGTTGAACGAATTCCGTTCCAATATCTGTTCGGATGTATATGAACTATTTTTTTTTGAGACCAACCTTGTATTTGCTTAAGAAAGTTGTGACAATCTCTAAGTTTCATCCTTTGATCTTAAAAACTACCCATGTGAATTACTTGATGAATAGTCATCCACGATGACTAAAATGTATTTCTTCCCATTAATACTCTGGACTCTCATTGTACCACACAGATCCCTGTGAAGGTATGAAGAAACTTCCATATTTTGTGTTTCAATTTTTGTTTGTTTGATGAACTTCTTGCTTTTTCAAGTTGACAAAGGCCAGAGCAAAAGATGATCTTTTCAAACTTCAATCTAGGTAGAACCCTCTACCAGATCTCTTCGAGTAAGATCAATGATTGTGCCTCAGTTAAAATGGTTTAAAACGACTAAGCCCAACATCCATATTTAGACATGGAAGCTTGGACAAACAACATATAAATTGGAGAAGACTTCATCATATCATCAATCGAAACGTGTACCAAATGGTGCGAACGACTACCTTTAAGTAAGTCTGCACTATTAATATCACGAACAAAGCAAGAATGCTTTCTGAAGGCAACTTTAAGATCAGAATTACAAAATTGCCCTACAGAGAATAGATTGTGTTCAAGTCCCTCTACGTAGTATACTCTGGAGATCACACTGTCACCAATAACATAATCTCTATAACCTATGATAGCTCCGAAGTGATCATTCCCGAATCTGACTGACCCGATGGACTTTTCCATAAAGTTCTTGAGCTTTGAACGATTCCCCGTCATATGTTTTGAACAGCCTGAGTCCAGATACCAAAGGATGACCTGTACGACATGCATTTGAAAACAGTTGAGTGTGGAGAGTTTGGAATTTTAGTTCCCCAATTTTTGTTAGGGTCCTGGTGGTTAGCAGTTATGATAGAACATTACACAGAAAGCTTAGTTAAAGGGCACAGTTCGCCTAAGGCAAATTTATTTCCTGTGGGTCTCCATTGATAACCACAATTAAGTTTTCCTAAGGCGACTTTCTTTCCTGTGGATCTCCATTGATAACCAACATTAGCAAATAGTTTGCCCGTTACTTTCCAAACCTGCTTGGTCTTGTTCAAACTGTTATCAGACAGTTTGCCTTTTGGTTTCCAGATCTGCTTCCCTTTATTCAAGACAATTTTAACAGTAGGGGTAGCATTCACAGAATTCAAGATATTAACAACACACATTTCATGACTTGCAGAGTTTAAACATTTGTTACAAGTTTTGCACACAGATTCAGAATTCGAATTAATTACAACACGCTTAGAGCTAATGCTAGAATCAACCCGATTCACTTTTGTCCATACTGACTTATTTGTCCTAGGGTGGTCTTCTACTTTCTTCTTATTCTCAGTCTTAGCAGGCAGGATCCTATTTTTCTTTGTATTGCTTCTAGGCTTTGATCCGCTTGCTTCAGTGGAAGTGTTTACTCCTGTAGAATGAATCACATGGACATTAGTCTGTTGAACTTTCTGGTGCACTTCGTGTTTCTGTGTGTTACTAGATGAAGTTCCTGGTTTATCATTAAAAGTTACTTGCTTTTTCCTAGTTACAGGGGTAGAGGGAGCCTTGTTATCTCTTTCATTGAAACTTTTTGGGCAAGTGCCAATCACATATTCTAGCAACTCCTGAGATAGCTTAGTGTATTGACAAGCATAGTTAAGTGCATTATCCAGTGGTTTAACTACTCTAGCTTCCTCTACAATCTCCCTAACTATTTCTACACTCTCCTTAAGATGGCTGATATAGTTTAAATGAGCACTCCTATTGTTCTTAAGGGGATGAGGGATGGGTTTGGGATTGGTTCTACATCTACGGTATACATAACCTGGAGCAAGAACTTTGTTTTGACAGAAACTTCTAGCAAGGCAACTTTCAAATTTGCCTTCTAATTGAGGCTTTAGATCCATCAATATGTGTTAACAAGGATGATGTCTTTTCATTAGTGGAAGCACGGTGATATGAATAGACTCAAACAATTCCTTTGTAATGCTGCTTTCACCTCTTTTGTTCTACTCTAACGATTCATTTTGTTCAATAAGAGCAGATGACATCGTTTGCATTATAAGGTCTCACATCTTCTGTCATTCACTTTAGTGACTAGAACTTTCAATGTCTCTATATCACGTTGTACTTTTCTTGAATCTGATGTTCCAGATTCTGATCTTAAAGAATGAGTTTTAATATCAGGAGCTTCCTATTCCTTGTGATGTTTTGTGATTGTTATTACAAATCTTTTGAAGATGTTGATACTTTTATTGCAAATTTATGTTTTTCCCTTTCAAGTTTGGAAAATATATTTTGATATGCATTATGACACTGTAGACATCTCTGCTTCAGATCTAGACAGTGATTTTTCCACAATCATACAACAGTTTGATTCGACAAAACAATTAGCAATCAGATTCTCTTTTGCAATGAGAAGGTTATTCCTTTCAATTTCAAGCCACATTGCTTGTCCACAGTTTTCTGGTACACTTCGTCATTCATTTGACAAAAAATTTCTTCCATTACTTTAACTTCTTAAAGAGGGCTTTTTGTACTCCAAACTAAGTGTTCTTTAAGAGTTTTGAAAAATGAATAATTCAGTGAGGTAAAATCTTTTAGTTTGCTCTCTAAACCTCTTTCCCCTTCTGTCAGATCCTGATGGGGTGATTCTTAGTTTGCAAGTTTTGTAAAAGTCAGTTAAAAGTTGTGTGAGTACATAAAGATTAATCTTATTGACTGTTAGTTGGAGAATTCTCGGGTCTGCTTGACAGGTGTCATTGGAGTGGATACACTGTCTATGCTGAAAGTGGTTTTAGAGCTATGGGATAAGCCTCTTTTTTCTGTTGTTGTCATCTATGGACCAAAAAATATCTGTTCTGGGGTCAGATTTCTTTGGGAGCAAGGTTTCAAGAAGGTTCTCTTTCGAGTAATAGGGGGGAGAAGGGAGAGAAATCTAATGTTATTTTTCCCACTCTTGAGGGCTTTGCTCTTTTTCAAACTGCTTTTTCCTAGTTATCTCTGCTAAAATCTCGATGTTTCTCTGAGTCATGTATGACTGCAAGGTGGGTGTATGATTGTGTTGACAGTCATATGGACCATTATTCACAGCAGACTGAGCGTGCTTTTGTAGGCCTATTGCAAAACCTTGTGCTTTTCATCATAAAATGATCTTGGTTGACATAACATGTGAATGTTTTGAGCAGACTGACCATGTTTGTATAATACTATCTTCAATCTTATTTTTTATCTTCTTTTAAGTTAAAAACTCTTTAAGGAATTTTTCATTCCTTTGTTTAAAATCCTTTTTCAAATTGATCGCTTCTTCCCTCTTTATCTGACATGTTGAGCTAAGGGGAGAACGATGTTGTAATTGTGCAGAATGATAGTTCCGATTTTAAGAAGTTTCTTTTCGTTTCAGGTCAGAGTTATTTTTCTCATATGTTCATCAATCTTTTGTTCTCTAGTAGTTAATTCAAACTTTGACCGTTTTTCATATTCCCCGACCAGTTCCTTATATCTCGCAAGTTCAGAGGTCAATGAGTCATTTATTAACATATCTGGCTTATTTGTTAATCTATTAGTACACCATGTTCATGCATTCATCGTGATTGACTTCAATGCATCATTTCGTACAGTAGATAATTTACTTTGTAAACATGTTCTTTCGTTCGTCTTACACATATGATCATACGGAATAATATTACTATCACTCGTATAGTCAGGCATCAGAGTCAAACAACGTAGTTGTGTTTTGTATATCGCTTTGCATCTCGTGTATAGTTACTTCATGATACTCATCCATTATTGATCTACAAAGGTATCATGATTCTTGTACCTCAAAATGAGTTTCGAGTCATATGATGTCCGTGCTTAATCGTTAGATTGGATCTTCGATGAAGATTTTGCATGAATGCAATTAACGTTCACGGATTTTACATGTCTAAGATTTAAAACGATAAAATAGTTTACTCGAGGATTTTACAAAATCAATAGAAAAACCAGTAAGATGAATAAATTGGTTGTGATATTTGGTTTGTGATTTGTTTGGAATTTAACTCGTTGGATAATGAAAAAATAATTTTTACCCTATTACCAAATCTATTTTGGTGTAAAATGAGCTAAAAAGGCTAAAGAAAACAATTATATTTTACTTAATTTTTCCCGCACAAAAGTGTCGCTAAAAAGTGTGTCCGACCGAAATAATTTTTACCATATACTATAAATTTGATTTGATGTAAATAATAAGTTAAAAGGCTATGAATAAAAGTTTACAAATTTACTTAATTTTTTAGCCACCAAAAAGTGTCGCTAAAGGAGGTGTCGTCTTTGAAATCAAAACCAAACCGCCCTCACTATTGTTGGAGCAAACCGGTGCGTATTGTTTCTATCAACCGTCCGCTTTGAAATCAACCAAACCGCCTCGATTGATTGTGCAAACCGTCTGCCTATACATGCCAACTCGCCGTATATTTATATAACCAAACCGCTCGCCTAGTCTTGACTAAACTCGAACGTTTTAGCAACTCGCCGGTTTGCAACTCGCAGTTTTAGCAGCCTCGCCGTTTTGCACAAACGACCGCCGTTTAGCAAACGCCTGTTTAGCACAAATCCGCGTTTAGCCAACTCCTTGCAATAGAAAAACTAAGGCAAATGACGTGAGCAACTCGCTACTATCCTGTGTAAAACCGCCTGTGAACAAGCAATCGCCACCAAATTTAACCAACCCGCCGAGATATTAAATTATTTTAAAAATTAAGCAAACTCGCTTGACTTTTGCAACTGCTTTGTACTTTTTCCTATAATTTACGGATCTTGTCCAACCTTGTCAACTCGACGTGAAGAACATATAAAATAAAAGCAAACCTCACGAAGAACACTTGGACAAATTAACAAAATCAAGCCATTTGATTCTTTCCTGCACGAAAACTAGGTTACACAATCAATATTAAGATGTGTATTATTACGATTAAACACACCTTAACTCGAATTTCTTTGAGTATCGTTCCAATATGAAGCAAACCCTCCACGAAGAAACACTAAGCTTTAAAAGCTTTATAATCTCGATACTTGGAGCTTGTTTAGCCACGAAATTTTGTTAAAACTCTAACCTTTTGATGTGTAGGAACAAGTAGAGAGCTAAGATTAACAAACAATAAGCCAAAAAGCAAAAGTGAGCCGTGGGTATTTTTTCTTCGAAATAAGCCACGAATTTTGATGTATAAAACCACACAGTATCAAACACGACTCACCAAGGCTTGATACCAATTGTAGGATCGTTTAAATTCATAACACGGGTGATGATTCGATGTGGGGTGTAGTAGTTTTTAGTGAGAGAAACACATAGAGAGAGATTTAGAGTGAGGGTGTATGTGTTTCCTATGAAAATGAAATAATGACTAGCTTGTCTCTTCCTAAGTTGGATGAGACTTTATATAATAGTTACTTACAAAATACCGGGTATTAGTCCAGACTTAAAACCAAAAAACGTACTATTAACTATTAAACTACGAACTATTATAAACAATAAATAAACGGGGTGACCGAGTCTTTTACTCATATCTAACAGTTTGCAAGCCCAATACCAGGAGAATAACCCACAAATATTCAATTAAGACTATCACTACAAATGTATAACATCAGTATTAAAATATAGCAACAAAAAATATTAACACGGCGAAAATTGTTAAGTATTATACAACAAAGATGCAAGAATATAGTCTAAATTGTTTAAGTATAAACATTCGTAAAGAAGGTCACATGCGATCCCGCCTTATCTGAAAATGGAATTACATCAAACAAACACTAGACTTAGTCGGCGCACAATGCTCTGGCGTAGTCTCACTAAACGTCTCCTTCTTAAAAATAATGATGGGGTGAAGAAACTTAGGTATATTTGGCCCCACATTCAACTTCTGATCAGTTACTGGTACCGAAGGGATGGTGCTGCTTTGAATGAAGTGGTCGACATTGGCAGTGGTTGTAGCGTGGCTAGAAAATCCGGAGTACTTGCCTCACCAACCAAATTTTCAGCGGATAACGTCTCAATGAGAGGAACAAAGGCGTCATAATTAGATAGCTGTTGGGATGCAGCATTCCTTTTAAGTATCTGAACACGAGCATTGGCTACATCTTGAGAAAAAGACAATGAAGTCTCTCTAATGACCACTTGGTCCTCCAAACGATGAATGGGAAGCATAAGTTGCCCAGGAGAAGGTTGCAGCTGGATAGCCTCTGGAGTCTTTGCGGTTGGACCTTCCAAATGTAGGAGACCCATAAGTAAAATACTAGCATCCGTATGGGACTCAATTTGAGGCATGCAGAGGGAATGTTTACGGACATGGAGGGAGCTTAAAACGGAATTTAATTAGCCTCTGTGGAAGGATCTAATACAGTAACATCAGTAAGTAAGATCCTTCGGCCTTTCTAATGGTCAATTACCGGCAAAGCCAATCTCAACTGCATGCCCTTATCATAGCAGGGCCTATGCCCCTCAAGATGAAGTGGCAAGGTATTCCGGTGATTGTAAGTACTTCATAACAACAAGTCTGAGCCCACAGCTAAGGATCCACCTTCAACCAGATATGGTAGTCAAAAAACGAGGATAGAACTCCCCATCTAGGTGAAGAGCCATCCCCATGAGATTAGCATCCAACTCTACAAACCGATCACTCAGCACCTTGAACCGCCTCACTTTGCTCTTTAAACAACTTATAACCCATCACTTCATCACGGAACCCAGAACATGTACCCTCCACCTGGGATACTTGATCAATCAGGTTATCTTTGTCAGACTTAAGAGAAGTAGCCTTAATACTTAACTCATCTCAGGACAGCTGAAGGTTTGACAACTCCTAAGTCAGTTTGGCAATTTGAGCATTGGAAGACTCAAGCTCGGTATTTTTAACAACGGCCGCAGACTCAAGAGCCGCGACTTGCCCCTCAAGAACTGCATTCTGCTCCTTTAAACCATTCAGCTCGCTAGCCCGCGCGGCCTCCGCGGCCTCAACAACGGCAACTTAACCATGAAGGCGAATTGCCTCCGCGGCCTCAGCCTCTTTCAGAGATAACTGGGCCTTCAAACTAGCTATCTCCGCATCTCTCTCCTTCAACCAGCCAGCCTGCATAGCACATCTATCCTCAAACTTTTTCCTACCTCTCAGCTCATGCTCTAACCGTAGCCTAACCTCGAAGCCAAGGCACGATTGGCGTGCCGTTCCAACTTTAAATTCAGCAAATAACTGTTCATAATCCATGCTAGAGAGCTGAGAAAAAAGGGCAAGAGGAGCCAAGTGGTCAATAATACCATGACAGATGTCAGGATCATCGAGAGTGGAATCATTGGTAATATTCCATTTAGGAATGTATATCTGGTGAAGAGTCTCTGAGTCAACATCTTGCGACAAAAAACGAAGCCGTAGAGAGCTCTGTACCAACAGGATGAGAAGGGCCTGCAATATCTTGGTTGGCCTTGCCTGTAGAGGCGGAATCTCTGAAAATACTAGGAGGAACCTGCCCAGTGTCGGCCCTAGGTGCGAGAGCTGAAATGACATCAACAATGATAGTAGTGGCAACAGCCGCAGTTAGCACAAGAGGAGGTGGCATGGATGACCTGACAATGGAAGTAACTTCATCATCAGCAACATGGGTACTAGAATGGTGAGAAATGTCTGTGAGAACTACAAACCTCTCAGAAGCAAGCTGAGTTCACAAATTTGGTCCAGCAACAGAATCCTCATGTCCACCACCCTCACGCTCCGGTGTGGGGGTCACAGAAGAAGTAACAAAGGGAATAGTAGCCGCTGTTGTAGCACGAATCTCTGCAGCTAATGTACTCCTATCAAGCAAACCTTGAAGAACAGCAAGGGATTTACTGGTGGCACTAGCACCGGCATCCCCAGAAACACCGTGATCTTCCCTTAATTTTTTGGGAGGAAGGCCAGAACCACTAGCACCATCAGCAGCCTTCCTCTTCTTCCTTAATCTCTTTGGCTTATCGGAGACAATAGCTTGAGTCTCATCATCCACTACGATATCAGTCCCTCCAACTTGAACAATATGATCACTCTTCCCAGTCTGATCTGCTACCGCAACATCACCACCCTCCTCATTCACATTATAATTACTAGCACCCTAAACATTGGCATTCCCCTCATCATTCACACTTGCAAGCAGAACAACGCGACCCCTGGGTTTAAATGAAAGCAGCGGCACCTCTTCTCTCGCAACATCATTTTCCATATACGCCACCTTAGTGGGATATGCATGATTGATAAAAGCGAACAAATCCATCTTTGCATACGATAAAAACAAGTCAGATACAGTAAAAGGAGAACAAACTAAAGGACGCAAGCAAGAACACTGATGTGTCATTGTGTGGTGTATATTTTTATGATTCAAGTTTTAAATTTATATTTTGCCGACTTAACCAAAAATAACATTTAACGGGCTAGTGTACCGTTCGGTGGTAGGATTCTGGTAAGTAGGTTTGTCATAAACACTTGAAGCGAGGTTAAATCTCTTAATTTATTTATATTTGGTTGTCTACCTAAGTTTATTCTTAATCTAATTCAAACCTATGGCTAATCCTATAGGTTAGTGTAATCCTACAATTCTAACTGGTAAAAAGCGGTGGTTTCAGTGAGAGACTGGTACGGGTTGGATGGTTGACTATAATCAATTCAAGAACTTTATCGCGCAAGCAAATTAATAGAAAATAAAAGAGCGGTCGAGCCTTATGATAGAAAACTGTATTAGCCATCATTAATTCGATTAGAACGTTGGTGTGTTTATTCAATGAAATGATTACTTATCTTGAAGAGGCATATCATTCTTAGACTAGGCGGGACTTCATCCTAAGACCTAGACACATTAATTCTGTCACAATTAAAGCATCTGCATAAAGCATCCTTATTACCTGATTATAATCTATTTTAGGGATTAAAGCAATGGTGATCTTGTTAAACCCTAGCTCATAGAGACTTTACCCACTCACTGCTTAATGGTAATTTATACACTAGTAGTCCACTTGTCCAACTATCTAATAGAATCAGAACATTCTTTGTTGTATTATCTAGATTCACCTACTAGTCGACATGTTCAATAAACCAAAGGCAATTTCTGTTAACTAGTTAAGCCAGAAGCGTATCCTTAGCATGATTTTAGAAGGAAAATATTTATGATCATATGATTCCAGATGTATAAACTACTATATGGAGAGCTATCCCGACATCTAGATTACTTGGTCCGTATCACTAGATCTAGTTGAATGATAG
>BQNB010115438.1:0-21559 GCA_026074375.1 Tanacetum coccineum
GCCAGGTTAGTCATGTTACTGTTGCGAAATTATAATTGAAATGATGTAGAAATCAACTTTTATTAAGATTTAGAATCAAATGTTTTAGGGAAAAATATATAACAAAAAGATATATAACATGATAAAAACAATCGACTATTAATCCTTTAAACTACTGATATGAACTGATGATCGACTAGTTGAGGGGTCTGAGAGTCAATAATAAAAGCTGCTGGAAGTTTAGTGTTTATTTAGTTTTCTTTATTTATTTAGTTTTCTTTTATTAAGTACTTTCCTATTAATGTTATCTTGTTGAACAAGAATACGTGAGTATAAATAGGGTTAGGAGTCATTCAGTTTAGAGGGGGGAAAGAATAGAACAGGTCTGAGGACTTGGAAAAGCTTTCATTGTTCTTTGTTTTTATGTTTTTCTTCATTATTAATAAAATTATCAGCCGGTTCGTATCAAATTGGTATCAGAGCTGTGTCGATTCTAGGGTTTCAAAAAAAAATCACTATTCATTGGCTACTGTTCATCCCGAATCACTATTCATCAAAAGTCATGACTAACAAAAAAGTTGCTGAATTGGATGCTGAATTCATCGAGTATAAGGCAGAAGCAAAAGCAAGAATGGATGCTTTGGAGAAGAAGATTGACAACGGTATTAGAAAATTAGATGTGAGTATCAAAGAAATGAAGGAAGAATCAGATGCGAAGTTAGATGCGAAGATTGAGGAACTCAAGCAACTGATCTTGGGTATTGCTCCATCACAATCAACACATGTGGATCTTGAGCCTCAAATTACCAAGGTAGCTGCAAAGACAACCCCGTATGTCCCACCAATACGAAAACGTTATGATGACCTTGGATTTGAATTGCATAACGCTGAATCAAGCACTACTATTGGAAAAAACTTGAGGCCTAAGTCTTGGGATGTAGAAGGATCGAACAAACTCGATCTAGGGACAACGAATGACATGAATGATGTGCGACTTAAGCCGTATATAGATTATTTATTTGTTGAAGTAATGCAACCTACAAGTTTTGGACGGGAATTAAGGGTGGATCCGCAAGCGACGGTTGATAGGGAGATGCAACACGTGATGGGAACAAACCAAACTGGAGAAAGAGTGCATCGGGGGGCTGGAACAAATCAAGCAGGAGACAGATTCGCATATCATGGATTTGAGCACCGAATGAGAAAGTTGAAGATGCCGGTGTTTGAAGGTAAAGACGCATATGGATGGATATATAGAGTTGAAAGGTATTTTGAAATTCAAGGACTTCCGCAACTTGAACAACTACGAGCAGCAACTTTATGTATGGAAGGCGAGGCTCTATCTTGGTATAGATGGAGTGAGGGACGAACTCCATTCCATTTGTGGGATGGTTTTAAGAGGCGATTGTTGATACGGTTCCAACAATCATAAGAAGGGAATTTGTATGAGCAGTTCTTGGCAATAACTCAAGAAGAATCGGCTTGAGCATATGTTGCTTTGTTTGAAAAACTGGCTTGCCAATTGGTTGGGATTCCAGAAAGTGTGATGGAAGCCACTTTTATAAAAGGGCTTAAACATGTGCTTAGGACAACAGTTAGGGTAATAAATCCCGAAGGTTTGAACAATGCTATAGAGTTGGCCGTATTAATTGAAGACAACCAGTTATACGAGGGTGTTATGCAATCTAAGGGTGTAGTTGCGGTAGTCGGACAAACCACTAGTAAAGGAGATAACTTTCGAAGGATGACAGAGTCAGAAATACAAGATAGGAAAGTTAAAGGACTATGTTTCAGGTGTGAGGAGAAATACACACCCTGTCATCGATGCGCGAGTCACACCTTGCAAGTAATGTTGGTCGATGAGAGTGATGAGGTAGAAGAACCAGACCTTAACTTCAAATCATGGGATCGTGGTTCCAAGAATGATTAAGATGAACCATGAGGACAAGGTGTGTTTTTGGGAGGGGAGTAATGATACGAATCGATGATGATTAGGGTCTCAGAGTCAATAATAAAAGCTGCTGGAAGTTTAGTGTTTATTTAGTTTTCTTTATTTATTTAGTTTCCTTTTATTAAGTACTTTCCTATTAATGTTATCTTGTTAAACAAGAATACATGAGTATAAATAGGGTTAGGAGTCATTCAGTTTAGAGGGGGGGAAGAATAAAACATGTCCGAGGACTTGGAAAAGCTTTCATTGTTCTTTGTTTTTGTGTTTTTCTTCATTATTAATAAAATTATCAGCCGGTTCGTATCAACTACTCTCAACCTCATTATTGCTTTGACACGATCCTATGAAGTCGTATTTAACAGTAATAGTTAATGGCATATGATGAAATGATGATTAGTCTGTCATATTAGTAGCCTGTATTCATTGAGGGGCATTTGGATATGTGTTTAAACCGATTATTAAAACTTTTAACTCAAAATTAGAATTATACACCTAAGTAAATGGAGGGTAATCAGGTAATTCCTCCCCGGATAAAGTTCATTTATGTTGCTAAAGTTTAATCTGATTACACGTCCCTAAAGTGATTTCTTGCAGACAATGTTGTTTTTTACAAACCAACACTTTCCCTTGCTAGTACAGATCATAAAAAGAACCTTACAACTTTGGTTAAAGCATTTAAGGAGTGACGTTCATTTAAGCGAGCATACTTATCTTGTATGTTCTGTATATCATTTTTTGGTAGTTACGATTGAATCAGAACTTGTATATTATGGAAAACAGTATTACATAAGTTGACTACTAAGTCAAACTTGGTAGAATTTTTCTTGTAAAACTTAAAAACCAAGTTTGTCAGATTATGAACTCGTATCAGATTTGATAAAGAAAGTTAGTTTATTTACCTCAAAGTTGACTTTATTTTTGATATTTTATAATGATGGTATAAGTTTATATACCCGCGAAATTGGGTTAGAGACCAAACATGGTTGTATAGAGCAGTTGGGAAGGCGGAGAGGGAAAGATCACTTGGTTTACCTCCTTTGAACTGTCATAAGAATGTATATTAACCGGTTTCTACCTTTGTTCCATCGGGATTGAGTGGTGAGCTCAATATCAGTGTCATTATTTCTCCCTTGGCTCTTGATTTCTTGTAAGTCGCATGTTTCTCCATTGATAAAACAAAAAATGACTTGTAATTTGTATAGACCTACAAACTCAAACATGCTATTCATAAACTTCAAACTTGACCATTTTCTACATTATACACACATAATACCTTCTGCAGAGCCTCGCGTGCAACTTCCCTCTCAAGTTCCCTATTTCTTTTTGCTTTGGAAACTACTGCTAATTCTGCATTCCTGAGTGTCTTGTCTACAACCTTTTCTTTCGCTTGTAGTTCAGCTTTTTCTATATAAAAACCTTGTAAACCACCATAAAGATACATTCAATAATTGTCAACAAAATGTTAGTCATTTACATTCGAAGTACCTTCACAACAGCAGCTTCCTGAATCATTTATGCAGCTAATTCTTTCGGTTTTCCAAGACAATAGAAATTTAAGTAGTTATACACACATAACTTGAGTAGTATGCTACACACATAAAAAATATGCGTTAAAAACAATTATATAGCATCTTTTATAAAACACTAACCAATATCGATAAAACTTCATATGCCATAGATATTAGCAATATATTATAGATAAATAATTAATGCATACTAAAGGAGCATTACTTGAATAAGGTCAACCATTTGAGCTCCCATGTTAATATATCTTTGTGCAACCGACATCACTAAACGGACATTGCTCAAAGTAAGTTTCTGTCTTGCCAAAGTGCATTAGATCTGTATGGTTCTTAATTTAGTTTGGGAAATCCTCATAGAAGTTGCAAGTTGCTCTTTTGAAGGTTCATAACCCAATTTTGTCTTCAGTCTGAATACCATCTTTTAATGACGAAAACAGACACGCAAAAAAAGTTTAATGACCAAAGACGGACGCATGAAAAAGTACATTGGTCTTTAATGCAAAAGTCTAACAGATTTCTGATACACAGAAAAATTAGTTACCTTAATTTCTGCTCTTCCAAGAACAATCACCTCAGAATGAGTGAGCAATACCTCAATAGTGTTTCGTCTGAATTTAAGTAGTATTCTACACACATATAAAACGAAGATAAGTTAATTTAGAGTTTATATAAATAAACCCTAAATTGAAGAAAACAATCACAATAAGTCAATAACATAAGTAATCATAATAACATAACGATTTGTATGGTTCAAAAAATCATAACCTACATCCACAAAGTCAATATGGAGATCTCGTGTGTGTTCTTCCTACTTTGCCGTATCTGTTTCTCTTCATGAGTGTCTTTCTCTTCGTTAGTGTTCTTGAATTGATTGAACAAAAAGAGTCTAAATTGTTATATTCTTTCTTCCGAAAAGATCTTTTCCTATGGATCTTAAGAAAACATAAAATACAGTCTCAGGATTTTGGTAATTAAAGAATGAATGATCAAACTTGTGTTGCTTGATCAATCGAAACAGATGCATACGACTCATAGGAGTAACGATAGTTTTTTACGTGGTTTTAGGGTTTGGAGAAGAAGATACATACGTTTGGGTGTGGCATAATAAATACGTGTTCATATATCTTTTCTAAACAATTTCCAAATTTATCTCAAAAGAGAATTTTTTTAAAAGCATAACATATTTGATTTTCATTATATATCACAACTTGCTCCATTGGTTGAGGTGCTTGTTTGTGAACCCAAAGACCCATTCAAATCTTGCAATACACATAATTTTTATTAAAAAATAAATTAAAAGTTAATGACATGACAACCAAGATGACATGACAGTATGACGTGAAATAAAATATTCAAATGATATATAATGTAGATATGAATGGAGAGAGAGAGAGAGAGAGAGAGAGAGAGAGAGTGATAGATAGAGAGAGAGAGAGAATGATCGAGATCGTAGATATAGAGAGAAGATAGAAGCAGAGAGAGAGAGAGAACTTGCTCCATTGGTTTCGGTGCTTTGTTTGTGAACCCAAAGACCCATTCAAATCTTGCAATACACATAATTTTTATTAAAAAATAAATTAAAAGTTAATGGCATACATACCATATGACATGACCAGCTTAAAAATGTATACAAGAAATAAAATAAGAGAAGAGAGAGAAGAGAAGAGAGAGAAGAGAAGAGAAGAGAGAGATAGAGAGAGAGAGAAGATGAGAGAGAGAAGCAGAGAGAGCTTTCACTCATCAAATCAAGTCAAGTGGTAAGATAGGTCACTATAAATTAATCAATCCATAAATTTATAATTCTATATCATTTAATACATTTTAAATCAAAATGCACATACATGCGTTTTCTTTTTTACTCCATCAAATCTGAATGTGAAAATGACCTCACAACCCATTTCGATTCTTCATATCCGTTGCCACTATCATTGAAATTGAAATCATGATTAATTTTAGGACCTATCTGGTCAACTTTAAGCCTCTAAAAATTTGACTCTTGGACATTTGACTCGTCCATGCATTCCTCCAAATAATTGTTGCGTAGTCCATTCAGATCGATCTCAACATTCGCATTTTGATTCTTTTTCCATTTATCGTTTTTTCTTTTTTTTCTTTTTTTTTTCTCCATCACGTAACTTATTTTAGCAATATTTCATTAAACTGTTTTTGATTCAACTTTATGATTTTTAATTCAACTTCATGCTAGTATCCATCTCACAAGTATATGAATCACAAGAACATATCGTTATTATGGTTCGAGCAATGTTGATATCTCGTTAAGTTACCGTTGTGAAATATTGATTCAATTTTTTTTGTTATGGTTCAATATATTGTACATATACAATTTTTGATTTGTATTGACTCGACTTGTATAACTTTGCTTATTTTCTAATAATAGTTTGGAAAAACCTGATATTATTAATGATTCACTAGTTTGGCTATTAAGAAATAAAGTGCGTGCCAAAACACAGTGTTTTGAATCAGTGATCTAAAAATATACAAATAACATTTTTCAACGATTCATTTTATATTAGATTAGGTTAGCAAATGATTCCAAAACCAAATATTCACTATATACATGTATATTAACTAGCATATTTCAATGATTCAAAACTCACGAACGTTAGTGATTCAAATTGAGCGATTCATCAATTTAACGATTTATGTATATATGATTCATAAAAATATCTTATATATGATTCAATATTGGTGACTTTGATTCACGTGAATCTCAATGTTGTTACAAAGTATTATTGTTAATCTACCATAAATAAAAGAAATTGTGATTGATTAAAAAAAGTAAAACAAAAAACGTGTGGAAAACAAATGAATGGTAGTTTACCAGTTAGAATTTTGAAGCCCAAGTTTGTAGGAGTGTTCAATATTGGGTTACAACTTTATTACATCTAATTACTTATTTACCCTTATTATTATTTTAAATGCATTATTAAATGATTCATAATTAATAATATTGAATGGTTAGGATCTCTTCTCAATCTTTTTAATGGAACCAAAGCCTATATATATATATATATATATATATATATATATATATATATATTTTGGGATTTTCAATACAGAATCATTGTTTTGTAAATAACTTACAGAATCAGCATTTTTACTCCTAATAATACATGATGTACATCATATCAATGCAATATGGCATTTTTGTAAATATCTACTATTTATTTTGGAAAAAGAAAATAAATTAAAGGTATGGATGGTATTTCAATTTTTTTTTTGAATTTCACCCTTTATTTTGGAAACTGATTCTGTCAGTTTTATTTTCTCTCTCACAAACTTATCTTTCATCAAACCCTAGCATTCATCAACAATAATCTCTATATTCATCTCATTTGTTTTATAAATCTTTATTAATCAAATCCATCAACATCCTCTCTATATTGAGTTTCAAGGATCTGAAAGTTTCTATATGATTTATTTTCTTGGTTTTTTCGTCACGTGTTTTGGTTAATCTCGTATACAATTCGATGGTTCGCGATTTGAGGATTGATGATAAGACAATTGAAAAAAACACTACCCTGTCTTTACTTTTCATCTCTCTCATGAAACCCTAGCCACCATTTGTGAAAATCATTGTCAACATCAACTTAATTCGGTATCTACAAAATCAATAACAGCTTTTATTCGAGATTTTTTTTATGTGTCGAAGAAATTAGAATTTTCGTCCTTCAATATTGACAATGACGATTATTGTGATTGATGAGGTATGTTTTGTAAACAATGATCTTAAATCATATTGTTTTGTTTTACTTATTGATCTCATTATTACAACGTCAACATCCATGGGTTATTATTACTTATTGATCTTATTCTTTTCAGTTACCTTTTCTACCCAAAACCCATTTCTCACATCTTGAGATGCTTTTTTTATTGTTGATGTTTTACATATGCTTTTTTTGAGCCAACTAGAAGTTACTACTAATGTTACCTTACAAGAGAGTGGGGGTAAAAGTAATGTCGTTTAAAATGTTGTATAAATTGTTATCATCAAAATTATACCTTTTATATTAAAAGGGAAGATCGTTCCCCCGAGGCTGAATTAAATGCATTTAATGCAAACCCGGGTCGACCACGTGTCTCCCCCATCCTTTTCTTCTACCATCTATCTAATACGTGTCCTCTTTTTACCCACCAAATACATAAAAACCACTAAACCATCTCTTTACCCACCAAATACACAAAAACCAGTAAACACTTCACACATTAACAAAAGATTGAATCATTCACATCAAATTCAATTTGATTTTTCATTCTTAAACAATACTCGAGAGGCTGATTGAAGAAGGAGAAAACCCAATTTTGTAAGTTTACCAACCCTATTTACATCTTTGAATATTTATATTTTTAGGGGTTTTGTTATGTCATTACCATTTTAGATTTTGATTATGATATATCTATTACTTTAAGATATTTCGAACTACAGAAAAAAGAATTGGATATATTATACCAAAAGTATGAGGATCAAGGTTTTTACATGATTTTGTGCGTAAAGATTGTTTCTTTTAATTTGTATGAATTTCACTTTGTTCATAGATTTTCCTTGCAACCAATTCCTTTAGCAACAAACGAGAACAAGTGAAGAAATTTAGGAAACTGCGTGCACAAGATTCAAAGCTGAGTTCCCAAGGTAATCTTTTATGGCCTTATGTTCTTGCAAATTCCTCTTTATTTAATATTTAACCAGTGATAAAAAGAGAAATAAATATTATTGGTGATGATGAAAAATATACTACTTAGTGATAAAAGATGGTTTTGGTTTGGGTTTCGGTGTGTGGCTGCAACTACAAGATGGTGCGCAGTAATGATGTGATTGTAAAGTGGTTGTTTAGTGATAGAAAGGTGTTTGGTTCACTCAGTTTGAGCAACTATTTGAGGTTAGAGCCACTTTTATCAATGTTATTACCTTAATATATTGTAGTTTGATAGTATATAACAATTATGTTTGTATAGGATTAAGATATCAAGTAGGTTGTTTGTATAGGATTAAGATATCAAATAGATATGTTGTTGTAATCTTATCAGAGGTAGTAAAGATTACATTTTTGGTGTGGTAAATTTATGTGTTATATTTAAGTAATCTTAGTGTGTTGTTTTTAGGCTATAGAGCAATATTTGCGCTAAGCATTTGGTTCCATCTGTTTTTTAACTGCAAATCTTATAGTTTAGCTTACTTTTCATAGTGTTCATTTTTTTAAGAATTCAGTGAACCAGTCATGATTTAGAACAACTAAAAATGTTATTTATGGGACACATATGGAAGCAAATTGTGGACACACATCTAGAGCTAGATGTCAAACCAATTATGTCAAAAGGCAAAAGAATACACCGGATAATTTGATACAAGATCGCTAAAAAATGTTCATCCTAAAACCAATGATCACCTTATAAGAATGCAGCTATTGACAGTGGTGTTGCACGACAAAGTTTGAAATACCTCTTTCCGGTAAACCTCCATCTTTTGTTTCGGGTCAGTTGGTTGCGAAAAGGGTGTTTACATTTTTTTGGCATACTTCCATGTAGACTGATGTTACAAATGTTTACTTTACGAGCGAAAAAGTCCGTTATAAAACAATAAAGTATTTGCAATAATCCAGGTTAGTACTTTGTACAGATTATTTAAATATTAGTTAGAAAATAATCAATGTATAATATGCACGTTCGGTTTTCGTTAACCGCGGATATCTAAAAGTAAAAAACCGAAACCGAACCATTATAAGCGGGTATTTTCGGTTTCGGTTTTTTTCGGTTTCGATTTCTTCGGTTTCAGGTTTTTTCGGTTTCGGATTGAGCGGTTCGGCTCGGTTCGTCGGTTTCACGGTTTTTTTGAACACCCCTACTAAGCATTTGGTTCCATCTGTTTTTTAACTGCAAATCTTATAGTTTAGCTTACTTTTCATAATGTTCATTTTTTTTAAAATTCAGTGAACCAGTCATGATTTAGAACAACTAAAAATGTTATTTATGGGACACATATGGAGGCAAATTGTGGACACACATCTAGAGCTAGATGTCAAACCAATTATGTCAAAAGGCAAAAGAATACACCGGATAATTTGATACAAGATCGCTAAAAAATGTTCATCCTAAAACCAATGATCACCTTATAAGAATGCAGCTATTGACAGTGGTGTTGCACGACAAAGTTTGAAATACCTCTTTCCGGTAAAACTCCATCTTTTGTTTCGGGCCAGTTGGTTGCGAAAAGGGTGTTTACATTTT
Source organism: Tanacetum coccineum (assembly GCA_026074375.1). Taxonomy (NCBI): domain Eukaryota; kingdom Viridiplantae; phylum Streptophyta; class Magnoliopsida; order Asterales; family Asteraceae; genus Tanacetum; species Tanacetum coccineum. Next base: position 9,697 of record BQNB010115438.1, read on the forward strand.
TTGGCATACTTCCATGTAGACTGATATAAGTTTAAAATTCAGTGCTTTTGATTTTTGTACACGGCATAACTTCTTTTCAGTGGCACTTTATCGAAGGGATACTGATGGAAGTATCCGTGTCGCCAACTCATTAAGTACTTCTTGCATTTATTTATTTAGCAAGATCAATTTGAATAAGTTGGTAAGGTGTCGTTTAGAAGTCTGTATGAACAAGTCAGATTGATTGGGTAATGGGTCAAAGAGGTTAAATTGTATGATAGTTTTGAATGGTTTGATTTGTTGTGTCACATCTTTTCTATCTCTATTTAAAGTACAATGAAAAATAACATATTAAAGATGATTGTTATATTAGCGCTAATGATGCAATTAATTGATATTAGCTTTTGTGTTTTGTTATAATAATGCTAAATTTTTATTGTAGGCTGAGAATCTTAAGCGTGAAAAGGCAGAGAACAAAACATTTACAGCTTGACGATGCTTTAAGTGCGACAAAGTTGCTTGATGGTCGTACCAAAGTTTATAAATAGGTATATTTGGTTATGTGTAGTTTATACTTGCAACTTTAATGTTTACTCAGTTTCTTAATTATGGTTACATTGCAGAGAAGCACTACAAAGAGGAACGTCTATTTTCTTACCAACTGCCATCTATCCGATGTTTCCTGAAAAATTTGAGATGGAGGGACTAAGCTTGAAACAAGGAACAAAATGTAGGCAATTACAATATCAGTTGTTTTGCATTCTGATGACAGGTAAATTATTAATGTTTTGCTTACACGTATCTGCAATACGAAGGTCATATGAGTATATGATGATAAGATCTGATATTTTTGTTTAAATGTCCATTTTTGCTGGTACCTAAATTACATGACCTCGAGGCAGGAGACGATGGTACTAGACCTTATTTAGTTGCACTATTGAAACAGTATTAGAAAGATTGTGGTAGGCAAGACACACACTTATATATAGAGGAAAATATTACCAAAACTTTTACACTCCCAAAGTAACAAAGTTTGCCTTGGTGAGAAAGAGGATTAACATGTAGACCAAATTGTTCATAGCGTAACAACAAAGCTTAATAAAGCTTCAGGGAGCAAAAAACAAAGTTCGGATGCGTACCTGTAGGTTTTAAGGATTAATGTCAATGTGGCAAACCTCAATTGTATGAATATATACTAGAGCTCTAACAATCTAAAACCAAGTGAATGTCGTCAAAATCTCTCAAAATGTTTGATGCACAATCCTTAACTTTTGCCTTGGTCAAGGGCATTCGGTTAGGATCTGTATTAGGGTTGCTATATAAGTGTATGCTATTTGACGAATCAAGATGCATGGCACCGTGAATGTATTCTTTATAGTCTTACAGATTATGATGGCATTTCAGTAGGGTACCTGATACTTGGGTATTAAATCAAAGTAATCCTCTAGCAACTCTTCCAGTTATGTGCTGCTACATTGTGGTTGATTATAAGAGTACATGTACATAGTTCGATCTAACGGTCCAGAACCAGCAGTGAATGCATGTTGGTTTAACAAAAAGATTACTTGCATTGAAAAATAGAGACGACAGGATTTAGGCCATTTTCTTCATGATTAAACAAAAAGAAAATCGATTTACGCCGTTGAATTGAAAAATAGGATTTAGTGTTCATGACCGAACCAATGAAGTTTGACCATCGATTTCAAATTAAGGGCTGTTTAAATTGGTTTAATGTAGAAACCGTTTACAGGGTGTTTGGGTCTGTTGCCTACATATGCACAACTTTAAGAGGTGTGGCTCATATTCTAATAACCGTTTTGGGTTACGTGTTTTAAGAAAATAGTTTTCCCCGTTATACCCTTATTGTTATTGCAAAGTAATGTGTAAACAGAAGAATCTTATAACGTCCACAAAATACTAATATTGAAGACTAAATCTTAAAACTATGTTTGAACAGGTTGCAGATGGGGTCTTTGTTGTGGAAGGGGTGGATCTGATAACGTGCTAATGGTGGTCGGGGGTAAAAATATAGTTTAACATGTTGGGCGTAGGGTCTTCAATGTAGAATGGATGGGATCTGAGAACATGTCAATGGCAATCGGTGGAAGCTGACATAAAACGGTCGAGGTTTGTATCATGCTTTCTTAACAGCTTTAATTTGTTGTTTGGATAGGTAATGGTAATGGCTAATCGCATTGAAAGGTAACCACCTTCTTTCTACATGTAAACAGGGATATGGTGGCTAATGAATACGTGTCACAAGCTGTCATAGAACATGATGATGCCATACAACATGCAGAAGAAATATCGAAGAAAAAATATCCTCAAGCTGATCGTCAAAAGGATGCTCATCAGGTAACCTTTTATTGTGGGTCAAAATGGGTCGCGTGAGGTTGGCCAACCGTACAACACTTTCTTTTCCATGATATTTTGACATTATTAGATAATTAAATAAGAGTATAAAGACTTATTTACGAGGATATAACTATATAAGCATTAAATGGGTCGAATAACCGAAGGGTTATTTGTAGAATGATCTATGTTGAGTAGACCCAAAGCATTTCTTTTTTATCCGTGGTTTTGATTATATTTTTTAGCTAAGTTACCATCATAGCATAAGGCAAATGACAGGTTTATTAGTTATAAAAGTTGAAATTGTCACCATTATGCCTCCTCAATGTATCGCAAAACATCAAATCTACTCAAGAAAATATGTCAATCAGATCGCCACCACAATGTACGAAGCTACTTTAGAACTAGAACGTAAAGGTTATGTAAATATTATGATTGTATAGCTTTATAATTTTCCCTTTCGGTGTTCTTATACTTTTTTATATCTGATCCTGTTGTTGTGCAGGCACACCCGAACCTCAACAAGACATTAACAAAGCGCATATGTTGTATACTTGACTGCAAGAAGTTTTCTATGGAAGTATGTATGCACACAACACACAACACACAACGTACTTCTTCCTAAGTCACCAAAATCCAATCTTTCCTCTTTAAGAATGAAGTTGGCAGAAGATGATATAGATGAAAGTTTCATTGTCGGATCACGAAAGCTGATTCATCAAAGGTGACGCAAGCTGATAGAATGTCAATCATCGGAAGCGCATCAGAGAGAACAAGAAAGTAAAACCCGGGCAGGAGAAAGAGAAGAATCGATAATTAGCAACATTCAAAAGCAGCTGGAATGTCAAACAGCAGAGGCGAAACGTCGAGAACAACACAGTAAAAAATGAGCAGAAAACATTTAAAAAATGACGGTTAGTAACCTGCAAATTTAACCTTTTAATCGTTTGAAATTATTATAGCTTACATAATTAAATGGACAAAAAAAGTATTTGGTTAGTCAAGGCAAACTAGACTTGGTCGTTTAAAATAATGGATACAAAAGTGTGTGAACAATAATTTTTAGTTGGACTATGGGTCCGAAAGAAAATGTTCACACAAGACTGAAAGAAAAAAAAGTCTTATCTTATTTTAATACAAAATTTGTTAGGAAAAATAACAAAAAGAATATGATTATACGAAAGGAGTTCCATAAATGTGGACCGAGCTTCTTGCGAGTTTATTAATGATGGATCCACACACAAACACAGGCACATTGTCAGCCGGATTCTGCATGCAATGAAGGTATAAACTTTTCCTTCGTTGCCACTTCAGTCCTATGCCATTGCTGTAATAATAAGTATGTCTAAAGGGGAAATGTGGTTGTGAAACTTGCATCTTATATGCTTATGATCTATTGTTCAAAATGTTATTGATACAGAGTAATACATCAGATGTCATTTTAAACTGCAGATGAGAACTGTTGCAGTTACCTTGAGATGGAAGCTTGGCTCTTGCTCGACTTGGTCTGCTGCATATATGACACTCGATAAGGTTGTTGATTACATTAAGAGAGAAATGAATCAGTTCTTCCATTGCAGTTGATATCTTTATGTAATAGACATCTTAAAGACTTTCCAATTTAATAGAAACTTTATATTATGCATGTATTTAGACTCTGCGTGTAAATCTTATGCTTCAATCCTCATTACACGTTGCCAAATTGAATCATATTCAAGATTTTGTTATAGTTTCGCGGAGCGAAACACACATGATTCTACTTTCGGCTCAATGTCGTTTGCTCTGTTCAACCAGAAGAAGAAAAAGAATAGCCCCGCGCTCCGCAGCGAAGCGCGGGCTAAAAACCTTGTTATTATCAAACTCAAAGATGTTTTCATGCAAAGAAAAAACAACCCACACTTATAAGAAAGGTATAATCAACTTAAACAAAGATCGGACATTACTTTCCTAATTTTAAAAACGTAATTGATTAGGAATATAATTTCCTAATCAAAGTTTATTCCAACCCCCAACCCCACCCCCTCGCCTCCCCAACCCCTCCCCGCCCACCCCCCCCTCTCCACCCCCCCCCCCCCCACACCCCCAGCCCTCCCCCCCCATCACTTCCCACTCTCCCCCCCCCCCCACCACCCCGCCCCCCCCTACCCCCCCCCCAACCCACGCCCCCACACACAGCACCACCCCCCCTAGTTCGCTAACCCCCCATTGCCCCCCCCCCCCTCCCCCGCCGCCCCGCCTCACTCCCCCCGCCCCCCCCCCCCCCCTCCCCCCCCTCCCCTACCCACCCCAATCCTCCCCCCCTCAAACAACTCCCCCCACACCCCTCCCCCCCGCCCTCCCCCCCCCACCCCGCACTCCCCCCCACCCCTCATCCCCGCCCGCCCCCCCAGGCGCCCCCCACGAGCAGCCCCCCCCCCCCGGACCCCCTACACGCCACCAAGCAACACACACCCACCCTCCCCCTCCCCTCCACTCCCCCGCCTCACTCCCCCCCACCCCCTCCCCCCCCCCATCTCCCCCTCGACCCACCCCCCCCTCCCCTCCCGCCCATCCCTTGTTGCGCCCTCCGCCGCCCCTCCCCCCCCCAACCCTCACCCCGCTCCCACGTCCCCTCCCCTCCTGTCCTCCCCCTCCTCCCCCCCGCCCCCCTTACCCCCCCACCACCTCCCCACCGCCACCCCCCCGTCCCATCCCCCCTCCCCCGCCGAACCCCACCCCCCTCCCCGTCCGCTGGTTGCCCCCCCGCCACCCATCGCCCCCCTACCCCACCCCCGCCCCCCACCCCCCCCCCCCCTGCCTCCTGCCCCCCCCGCCCTTCCCCCCCCCCGCCCCCTACAACGCCCCCCCCTCCCTCCTCCCCGCTCCCACCCCTCCCCTCACCACACCCCCCAACGCCGCCCCCCAGCCCGCCCCTCGCACCTCCCCCCCCCCCGTCCCCCCCCCCCCCACCCCCACCCCCTCCCCCCGACCCGCCCCCACCCCCACTGCCTCCCATCCAGCCCCCTCTCCCCCTACCCGTCCGACCCCGCCCCCCCTTCCCCACCCCCCCGACTCCACCCCCCCTCCCCCCCACACCCCCCCAACCCCTCCCCCACTCCACCCCCCCACCGCCCCCCCTCCCCCCCCCCACCCCCCCCCCCCCCCACCGCCCCACCCCCCCCCATCAAAACGCCTCCTGCCCCATTCCCCCCGCCCCCCCCCCCCCCCCCCCCCTCTCACCCCCCCCCCCCCCTCGACCCGCCCCACTCCCCCCTCCACCCCCCCCCCCCCCCCCCCTCCCCCCTGCCCCCACCAGCCAACCCCTCCCCTTTCCCCCCCGCCCTCACCCCCCCTCCCCCCCCGCCGCCGCCTCCCACGCTTCCCCTCACCCCCCCCTGACCCCCCCCCCCACCGCGAACCGCCCCCCCCTCCCCCCCCATACTCCCCCCCCCCCACCCCCCCTGCCTCCCAACCCCGTGCCCCCACCCCCCCTCCCCCCTGTCCCTTCCCCCACACCGCCCCCGACCCTCCTCCCCTATCCGCTACGTCCTCCCCCCACCCCCCCCCCCCACCCCCCCCCCCAATCATCCCCACCTTCGCCCCCTCCCCATCCCCGCTCCACTCCTACCCCCCCTGCCCTCTCCTCCGCCCCCTCCCTCCCCCCCCCCCTCTCCGCCCCCACCCCCCCGCCCCTCCGCCCCCCCCCCACATCTTTGCCCCACCCCCCCCCTCCCCCCCCTCCCCCCCACTCCCTCCCTCCCCTCCCCTGACCCCTGCCCTCCCCCCCCCACCCCCCCCACATTCCTCCCCCCACCACCCTTGCGCCCGGCCCCCTCCCACCTCGTCCCCGGCACCCACCCTCATCCCCCCATCCCCCCCCGTTGACACGGACAGCGAGGCAAGATTCGCCCTCCCCCCGCGCTCCTTTCGTTCCATGTCTGACCCCGCCGAGACGGTGGTCTTTTTCCGCTCCCCCGTCTCGTTCCTCCCCCCCTCCCCTCCCCCCTTGACCCCTCCTGCGTCCCCCCCCTACCCCCCCCCCCACCGCCCCCCCTCCACCTCCCCCACCCCCCGCCTCTTCCCCAACCACCCAGCGCCCCCCCCGCCCCTCCTCGCCCCCCCCCCCCCTCCACACCCTCCGCCGCTATCGCCCTCTCCGTCCCCCCTTTCTCCCCCCCCCCCCCCTCTCCCCCCCTTCTCCCCCCCTCTCCCCCCCCCCCTTTCTCTCCCACATCCCCCCCCACCTCTTGCCTCCCTCCTCCCCTCTCCCCTCTCCTCCCGCACGTCTCCCAACCCCCACATGCCCACCTCCCCCCCCAAGACCCCCGGCGGGGTCCCCCCCTCCCCTCCGACCCCCCTCCCATCCCATCCTCCATTACGCGCATCCTGTCCCCCCCCCCCATCCCCTCCTCCCCTGCAACCCGCCCCCCCCTCCCCAAACCCACCAAATGCCTCCCACACCCCAGCACCCCCCCCCAACACCCCACCCCCACACCCCCACGCCCCTCCACACCCCCCCCCCGCACGGCCTCCACCCCCAATCGCAGCCCCACCCCCCGCCCCCCCCCCCTCAGCCCCCACCCCACCCTCCTCCACCCACACCCCCCACCCCCTCCCAACCCCGAGACCCGGTCAGCAACCACCGCACTGCATGTCCCATGCTGCAGTTAGTGAGCATAGCATCCAGCCGCAAAAGAAGGAAATCCAAAAGGAACTCGAGTTTTTGGTGCGATTGCCCGAGAATTGAGACAGTTCAATTTTACTAAAATAGTTTCATTAGCTCCCGAGGTATTATAAAATGAGACCACGATATGGTTATAGTAGGGTATTTAAAAGAAATAGATTAAGATTCATTTAGTAGATTTTGTCTCACGTATATACCTTTCAAAATTCATATTCATAAACAAATACGAAAAAAAAAAAAGAAAAACATGTTGATTATATCCAAATTTGGAGGCACCAATAATTTTAATTAATCATGGGTAGTGATACTATTGCTGACATAATAACCTCTATACGAAATGCCGATATGTATAGAAAAAGCGTGGTTCGAGTAGCATCTACTAATATCAGCGAAAGTATTGTGAAAATACTTTTACGAGAGGGTTTTATCGAAAACGTGAGAAAACATCGAGAAAACAACAAATATTTTTTGGTTTTAACCCTACGACATAGAAGGAATAGGAAAAGCGCTTATAGAAATCTTTTAAATTTAAAACGGATCAGTCGGCCGGGTCTACGAATCTATTCTAACTATCAAAGAATTCCTAGAATTTTAGGTGGGATGGGTGTTGTAATTCTTTCTACATCTCGGGGTATAATGACAGACCGAGAGGCTCGACTAGAAAGAATAGGCGGAGAAATTTTGTGTTATATATGGTAATCTTTCTAATATCCAAATTGAATATGAAACTTCTTATTTGTGAAAAACAAAAGAGAAGTGGGTTGTCTAATAGGGTTCTTCCTCCACTAGTTAATACTTCAAGGGGGTTTTGCCTGGAATGAAAGAACAAAAATGGATTCATGAAGGTTTAATTACTGAATCGCTTCCCAACGGTATGTTCCGGGTTCGTTTAGATAATGAAGATATGATTCTAGGTTATGTTTCAGGAAAGATCCGACGTAGTTTTATACGGATACTGCCAGGCGATAGAGTCAAAATTGAAGTAAGTCGGTATGATTCAACCAGAGGTCGTATAATTTATCGACTCCGCAACAAAGATTCGAAAGATTAGGTGTTTCCCTATTTATTTCGTAGGAATACCATTAAAAATTGAAAATTTCAAGAAACTTATTTTCTTCCAAGAAGTAGATTCAAAATTAAAGTAAGGAGTGGCAAATATGAAAATAAGAGCTTCCGTTCGTAAAATTTGTGAAAAGTGTCGACTAATACGTCGTAGGGGACGAATTATCGTAATTTGTTCTAACCCAAGACATAAACAAAGACAAGGATAATAAGAGACCTGATATACAAATAGGGAATCTGTTTTGACATGAAATGGATATATCCATATATCTCTGACTCAAATTTATGAGATGATAAAATATGGCAAAAGCTATACCGAAAAAGGGTTCACGTGGACGTATTGGTTCACGTAAGAGTACACGTAAAATACCAAAGGGGGTTATTCATATTCAAGCAAGTTTCAATAATACCATTGTGACTGTTACAGATGTACGGGGGCGGGTGGTTTCTTGGTCCTCTGCCGGTACTTGTGGCTTCCGAGGTACAAGAAGAGGGACGCCATTTGCTGCTCAAACCGCAGCGGCAAATGCTATTCGTGCAGTAGTAGATCAAGGTATGCAACGAGCAGAAGTCATGATTAAAGGTCCCGGTCTCGGAAGAGACGCAGCATTACGAGCTATTCGCAGAAGTGGTATACTATTAACTTTCGTACGGGATGTAACTCCTATGCCACATAATGGCTGTAGACCCCCGAAAAAAAGACGTGTATAGAAAAAAAATGGAAGATATTTCAATAGCAAGAGAAACAAGAGAAATAAATGATTCAATGATCTGATCAAATAAAATAATATTATTATGGTTCGAGAGAAAATAACAGTATCTACTCGGACACTCCAGTGGAAGTGTGTTGAATCAGCAGCAGACAGTAAGCGTCTTTTTTATGGGCGCTTTATTCTGTCTCCGCTTATGAAAGGTCAAGCAGACACAATAGGCATTGCGATGCGAAGAGCTTTGCTTGGAGAAATCGAAGGAACATGTATCACACGCGCAAAATTTGAGAAAATATCACACGAATATTCTACCATAATGGGTATTCAAGAATCGGTACATGAAATTTTAATGAATTTGAAAGAAATCGTATTGAGAAGTAATCTCTATGGAACTTGTGAGGCGTCTATTTGTGTCAGGGGCCCTGGATATGTAACTGCTCAAGATATCATCTTACCGCCTTATGTAGAAATCGTCGATAATACACAACATATAGCTACCTTGACAGAACCCATTGAGTTGGTTATTGGATTACAAATAGAGAAGAATCGCGGATATCTTATAAAAGCGCCAAATACCTTTCAAGATGGAAGTTATCCTATAGATCCTGTATTCATGCAAACCTATAAGTTTTGTTGAAACGTCCACTAAAAAAGCAACGGACGGATCCACCATAAAGGTGCACGGATCCACCTTGCCTGGATTCGTAAGTCGCACCGATGGTGAAATATCGATAGAATACGTTTTTAGTCTACCCATGTCTTTTAGATCGGATTTTGTTATTACTAAAAACTAATACATAATAGAATTGATGAGTCAAAGAAACCGTCTTTAAAACCATAACAACAGTGCCCCCCCGTATTAACAGTGAGCAACCGTTAAGCATTATAATGTTTCCGTTTGTTCGTAACCCTCAGTAACCCTCACCCTCCCCCACATGCCCCCTTGCTCCCATCGTGTGAAGCACATCTTATAAAAACACCGTGCAAAAAGGCCGACCTCATGAATACAAAGTTTTGTATATATCTTTTTCCCATAAGCAAATTTTTTCTACCTGTCGTCAAATCAACATTTAGATTCTCATTAGGCATTATTGTTTGATAGTTGGAATGATTCTTTAGTTTAGTTTCAGAAAATGACTCTTTTTGATTCGTTTTCTATGATTATGACTGTTGTACCTTGAAGTAATACCCCAGATTAGCTTCCGCTGCTATATGTAAAAATAGGGGTGTTACATAAATCGTCAAACTTTGAGCTTTTAAGTGATCCCGACACGAAAGAAGAACCTGAACCCCTCCTAGGATCCCAATTCGGACGAGATAGGCTATAGGCAAGATGGCTATTTTCTAGCAATGTTGTCTCAACCTATACTCATATATTCTTTCCACCACCTCAAACCATCATTCATCATTCATTTTGAAATCAAACACAAAAAAATATCTCTCTTCTCTCTCTCTTTGTATTTCGGACGAGCACACCAAGGGACAAGAAACATTTGATTTTTTTGAAGATTACCAAGAACACGAGGTTAAAATATCGATAGTGGGTTGATATTAGATAGACACAGGTTATAGAAAAAGGTTTTTGGGTCTCTTTTTCTTGCGTCAAAACCAAACCGAACTCGCCAAAGTTGTAAGTTTTCTAAATTTGATTTAAGTTGTACTTCTATGCTTATTATGGTGTCTTAATACTAGTTGTACAAGTTGATCGTTATAAAAATCAATTCTTGAAAACGAAAAGTGTATAAAAAGGGGTGTTTGTTTGCGTCAAACTCGAACAAAAGGAAACAAGGGTCGAAAGTTTGAATATTTTGGTTGTGATGGTATTTTTGTAATTTTGTCAAAGTACTTTTTGAGCTTATTTTGAAAGATGCTTAAAAATAAGCTTAGTTTGAGCTTATTTGATTTTTTAGGCTTATTGTTGTTTCGGCCCAACAAGAAAGAAAAGAAGGAAGAAAAGGTTGATGGGCTTGGCCCATTGGCTTGGTTTTGGCTTATATATTGGGCTTATTTTCGGCTTATTTATGGCTTATTTGTTTCGGCTATTTGGTTTTGGCTTATTATGGTTCGGCTTATAAAAGTTTCTACTTATTTTATTTTTCTTATTTGGTTCGGCCTATTTTGGTTTGGCTTGTTGGGCTTCGGCTTATAATTGATTTCGGTTCATATGGTTTCGGCTTATTTTAGGCTTATTTTGGTTATGGAATATTATTAACTTATAGCATATAAGGGTTTTCAAACTTATATTGTGAACTTATATTTTGGCATCGAGTTTAAGATAATAAAACGGATTTTTAACACTTAGTAAAAACGTTTTGGATCTTTATTGGGCCTTAAGGTCCAATAAGCGAAAACTAGTGGTTTAATACGTTTAAAGTGGATTTTTTAAAGTGAAACATGTTTCGTGTCATTATTAAAAGTCGATGGAGGGAAATGCGTTTTGTTAAAGTATTATTGGGATATAGAATTTGACGTTTAGTCGGAGGATTGGTGAGAATTGGAAAAAGTATTTGGACTTGAGAATTTGGGAAAAGAGTTGGAATTGAGATTTTTAAAATCTTGGAAAATGTTGTAAAAATAAACGGGTCATGCCGAAATTTTGTAAAAATTCTACATGTAGAAAATATTGTGAAAACTTATTTTGTGCCGATTCGGTTAAAGGACGAAACGTGACTTTTAATAAACTTTAAGTGTCGAGATTTAACGATCAAGTGTGGTTATGTTAAAATGACAATGTTTTATAATTACCCTTTTGAGCCGATAAAGAGACGAAAATAATAAAATATTATTATTTTATTATTATAAATATATTTAGGTATATGTATACTTTAACATTGCAGAGATGTTTATTCGTTTATTTTCGATCTTCGAACTCCTACTTATTTCTCGTCAGATTTTCTTGGATTGTTTGATCATTTGTCCCGTTTCAACGGTGATTAGGGGTGTTGATCGGTTCGGTTATTGGGTTATTCGGTTAGTTCAGTTCGGTTAATTCGGTTATTTTTTTTGGGTCAACCCGATAACCGAACCGAACCGAACTAGAATTCAACCGAACCGAACCGAAAACCGAATTCGAATTCGGTTCGGTTCTCGGGTTGAC